>JARHVA010002115.1:287500-520000 GCA_037957365.1 Torreya grandis
AAGTCTATGATGTGGTAACAGTACATGAAAGATTTGTGTAATATATAATTGACTTGGATTTTTCAACGTTAGGTGCACATTGCATAACATATGCACCTTAGATATGTCTCATGCTAAAACTATGTATAACAATGGTTCTAATGTATAGAATTCCACCACAATTACGAATATGAATCATATAACTATGTGCTTTAGACAATTTGGATAATTGTGTAACTTTGGAGAACATTTTTCCAAATCATTACCCCATTATATATGGAAAAAACTTAAAATTTATATAAGTATCAATGTGGATAATATGTTTCCAAAACATGCCCCCACTGTAGTTTGGAGATGCTGAATACTTAATAGTTGTGGAGAACATGCTTCCAAATCATGCCCCCATTGAATATAAAAAATGTGAATGTGTGTAAGCTATGCCCATATGGCATGCCCCCATTTAATATAAAAATTGATATAATTACCCAATACTCAATAACTATAGAGAATATGCTTCCAAAACATGCCCCTATTGAATTTAAGAATTGTGAATGAGTGAAAGCTATGCCCATATGGCATTCCCCCACTAAATCTAAAAAACTATGACAAGTGTGGATAACATGCCTATATGAAATTTCCCCACTAACATGCCCCGATTTGAGGTGAGGGAAATGTAGGAACTGGTAGTTATCTCACCTCAAAAAAATAAGACAACTATATAATTTGTGAATGGAACCATGTAGCATTTATAGGGAACATGTCTAGGCATATATAACATTGAAGTGCATAGCACCAATGTGATCACAAGAAGGCCTACGATGCATGATAAGGATAATGGCAATGTATAGATATCAATAATACAAGATCAATAAGAAAATAAATACACACATAAGAGCACTAAAAAATAAGTCAAAAGACAATGGTCTAAGGAGATTGACAATAAAGGATTTGTTTAAATGCTACATAATCAAAAGGACATGACTTAGTCAAATGTACATAAAATCAAGAATGACATTTTCAATTTTCTATACAATGAAAAATGACATATGCAAATTTCAAAAAAATCATACATAAGCATGGGGGCTGCAAACAAAGAAGTTTATTGAATGATTTAATAAGGAATCTAATAACAAGGCAAGCCAATCAAGGAAGTGCATAAAGTAAAGCATAAGTAACCATCATAAACATGTCATAGTAGCTCATGGATCAAATGTGTTAGGAAAAAATGTCAAGGATATAGTATATCAAGTATCTTGTGTAAGATATAGTCATGGATAAAGGCATCTATAATTACGTATGTAAGATCAAACATGATAATGAAATTTGATCATCGAACCATATAACATGTGTGTATCAAGATCAAAGAAGTGAATGCCACCAATTTCTGCATGACATAAGTAGAGGGAAGGCTCAACATCTACAACAAGAGGAGATATTGTATATGTGTATGCTTGTATCAAACTCAAGTAGAAGTGTGACACACATGTGTATATGTAGAAGTAACTTAATAAGTCATCCATCAACATAGAACTAATACATATATGCCAAAGAGATAATAGAACATGTAGGTGTTGAACATATTTTTGGATTTTTGAATGTTTTTGATTTTTTTGGTATTTTGGAATGTTCAAAAAGGAAAGAATCATCCTATGATGCCATCCAATGGATGGTCATAGATATTTACCCACTTTAAACCTAGTGTAATAATCTTGTGACATTGTTGAGGAGAATGTATAGGTTCAATTTCTATCACTATAGTATTTGTGATGCTATGTGTATAGATAAATAAGAGTCTATGATTATGAAGGGATAGTAAGAGTAGTATGGGTTCTTAGAACCCATCATTGAGTTCTCTATGGTTTCTTTAGAATAATAGTAATAGTAATATGTTTATGTGATTTGTATTTCTAAATATGGTGTGTAATAGATAGGGATTCTATGGAATCCACCATATGTCTCTGATGTAATTATCTCTCAAGTATTGGCCACCTAAAATGGGACTGTTTGTTGCTTACCATTTTTTAGTGAATGAGCCTTAGTAGGCTTAGTAATTAATTGTCTTGGTATAAGTTTCTCTTGTTTAAGAGGATGCTCATATGGAATTATGGCAATTGTAACTACTTGATTGGCATGAATGTAATTAACACACCCATTTACTGTAAAAGGTACTAATCTAAGTGTATAGATACAAGGTATACCCAATAACATATCAAAGATGCATGTGGAAGGTATGAATGAAAAAGTAGTAATCACATGTGCAGGACCTACCTATAAAGGTAGGTAAATCTCACCAAGAACCTACTAGGATGTCTCATCGAATGATCTAACTGATCTAGTATAAAGATGTAAATCATTATGAATATAACCCAAGTGTGTAAGTAATGTCACTGTGAAAATTTTCTTTCTTACAACATTATCAATAATAACACTATGTATTGATAAAATGAATAAAGAATGAATATTAGAGTCATCATCCTTAATTTCATTGTCATCAAAAGTAATATAGGGTCTATGAACCATAGGAGGTAAATGTTGTGTGCAAGTACCAATAATCCCATCTAGTGGGTATTCATAATGTGATGGGGGAGGATGTGCATTATATGCCATTTGTACTTTTGGTTCCTTATTAGAATGGACTTGAAAAAGATTATTAAATATTTTATATTTATCGTGATTTCCAGGTTATGATATTGATTCTTTTGGAGGATCCTCAAACGTAAGATTTTGGTCATCAATAAGATCATGGATATTGTGCTTCAAGGTAAAACATCTACTTGTAAAATGCACTAATCTTTGATGATAATAATAATATGAATTTGCATCATATCCTTTTGGTAGAGGTAGACTCATATCAACCTTGATTGGATGAGGGAGAGATATAAGCTAACACTCTAGTAACTGTGGGAATAATGAAGCTGGGGACTTAAGTAAATATGTAAATTATCACCTTGGTGTATTTGAAAATACAACTCGATTAGGCTTTTGTGAAACTATGTTAATCATGGTGGTTATTTTTTTAGGCTTAGGGGGTTTTACCTCAAAACTTGGTTTGATTGTAAATTTATCACTATATATAGATGCAGCTAATCTGTTGTCTACATACTTGAGTTTATTCAATGACATAAGCTTCATTTCATGGTCCTATACAACATGGCATAAGTCATTGAAAGATTTAAACTTATTAAAAATAATAGACTCATATAACAAAACAAGTAAACATTACTTGAATATGTATTGAAACTCCTTATCTACCATAATATTGGTCATTTTTATCTAGCATTGTATTAAATCTCAAGACATATTCATTGATAGGTTCATTGGTTCTTTGATTGATTTTTCAATTTGAGCATAGGAAACCTTTTCAGAAATATTAATGGAAAAGTGTACTAAAATTGGTCTACAAGAGGTTTGAATGATTTTATGGATTGGAGAGGTAATCATAAAACCACCTCAAAACATAGTTTTTTTGGCTTCTTGGATATAATTTGGTCAAAATTTTATCATTGGATTCATATTCAATGCATGCCACATAAAAGGGTTGAAGATTTTATTTAGGGTCACCTTTGCCATTATAAAATATAAACTTATGTGCAACAAAACTAGTTGGTAAAGGGTGCAAAGAGATCTCAAGTGCAAGTAGGTTATGTAACACATCTTGCAAATCTATATCATGAGGGGATTTTAAATCTTTTTGTTCAATGTTAGTAACCTTGTCCTTAAAGATATTTATAACTTGGAGTGTTTAAACTGTAGACCTAGTGGGATTTAGATTATTAATTTGAGCAGTCACCAAATGGGAGGTAAACATGTTTTAAGTAGTAATAGGCATTGAAACTAGTATTTGTGTTGAAACAATTGGTAATTCCATGATAGATGTAGTAATAATAGTTTTAAGAAACAAAGGTTGGAATACATAATCTATGCCTCCACTAGATGTAGGTGGATTGATAGGTTGGAATCAGTTATAATACCTTCTAAGGATTAACATCACTAGGTGAGGTAACCTTAGTGTTATATTGTTTACTTATTTCATCTCTTATGACATACAAAAATTCATCCATTAAGCTCTTGTTATTATTGAGATGAGTAATCAATGCTTCTTTATCTTCCATTTAGAACTAGGTTTTTGCACTAATATTTTCCATTGATTCACAAATGATTTTTTAAATTGTTTTTGAAACAAAGTAAAGTAATCAAGAAAAATAAAAAAACCCTAATTTTCCCTAGTTTTGGTGGTAGATCTAAATTTTTATAGATTTAGAATGAAATATTTACAAAAATTTGGTTATCATGGTCAAGGATTGGGAAAACATTCCTAAGGCATCACTCATCCTATTTCCATATATGATCAAAATGACCATCAAGGATTGGGCTATATTAGAAATATGAATGCAAATAATTCAGAGATACATTTTGCCAATACAAAAGAGTAATAACCTACAAATTAAAATAAGGTACACAAGGAACAATTCAAAAAGAATAAGAAATGCATCAAAGGAATGATTTAAAATAAAAACACTTCTAAATGCAACAATTACAACAAGAAAAGTTCTGAAGGCAATGCTACAAAGAGAGCAAGAATTTTTTTTGCCAACTCAAACTCAAGAAAAGTAAACAACAATTTTCAAAGGAGGGTTTCTAACAAAATAGGTTAAAAATTAAGAGACACTTGACAAATCTAATGTTATAAATAGGATACAAAAGGAACAAGTACATAAATAGAAAAAAACACCTAAAAAGGGTAATGTCAAATGTATGCCTTTGTATGAAGAAATTACCAATCATTACTCAAAACATCAAATCATTAAACCTTGCATATATGGAAAGCAATTCCAAAATATCATGCTTGACCCAAATTGTGAATTTAATATATGTACCTCAAAATTATTTAAGTATATGGGATATGGTATTGAGCATGTAAATAAAGCTACTATATCTAAACTTTGTGCTGGATCTATTCAATGTAATATCACTATCGGATCCAAATCAGGATATATTATTCCATTTAAAAAAAATATATAATGAAAAACTTGGCAAACCATCATTACTAGCAGTGAAGAAAAATGTATCTAAGGCAAAGGTACCAAGTAAAAACTTACCAAAGAGCATGATACACTTTTTTATTCTACTATGCACATAAACAACACATCTTGTTCAAGATAGGTTATACACTTACCACTCCTCGAGGACTCTCCATTAAATGAGATCATATGGTAGTCCTCTCTCACATTCCAAAAATACCCAAAAATTCAAAAAACACTAAAAAATCCAATTTCTTTTGCCTACATGTTATATTAGCTCCTTGGAATATATGTGTTAGTTCCATGTTGATGGATGACATATTAAATTACTCATACATACACATGCATGTCACACTTCTAATTGGGTGTGATACATGCATACATAGATACATGATCTAATCCTATTTCAGATGTTGGGCTTTCCCTCTACTCATGTCATGAGGACATTGGGTGCATTCACTTCTTTTATATTAATACACATAGGTTATATAATTCAATAGTCACTATCATTATCATGTTTGAGCTTACATATGTACTTACACATGCTTTTATCCATGATTATTTCTTACACAGGGTACTTGATATGCTATACACTTTATATTTTTTTCCTAACACATTGGATCCATGGGCTACTATGATATGTTTATGTTGGTTTCTTATGCTTTACTTTATGCATTTCCTTAAGTGTCTTATTTTTCTATTATTCCTTGTTTGATCATTTAAACATGCTCATTTTCTTATGGCTTCCATGCCTTTGTATGATTTAATTGACATTTGCATATGTTATTATTTGTTGAATGGACATTTGAATATTTCATTCTTACTTTTATGGATATTTGACTAAGTCATGTCCCTTAGATTATGTGGCATTTAAATATGACCTTTGTTTGTAGTCTCTTTGGACCATTACCTTTTGATTTTATTTTGAGTGCTCTTGTGTGTGTGTTTATTTTCTTGTTGAGCTTGTCTATTACTATCTAGATGCTTCCATTGTTCTTATTAGGCATCTTAGGAATTCATGTGATCATATTGGTTATATGCACTTCAATGTTATATCTACCTAGACATGTTCCTTCCATATGCTACATGGTTACATTCATAGATGTTACATTTGTCTTATCATTTTATAATGAGGTAAATATCAGTTCCTATCTTTCCCTCACCTCAAAGGGGGGGAATATTAGTGTGGGCATGTCATAGAGGCATTTTCTCCACACTTGGCACAATTTCTAGATTTAGTGGGGGCATGTCATATGAGCATGGCTTCCACACATTCACAGTTTTTAGATTTAGTAGGGGCATGCTTTGGAAGCATGTTCTCCACACTTATTCAATATTAAACATCTCTAGGTTACAATGGAGGCATGTTTTGGAAAAAAAATTCTCCACATTAGTACTTATATCAATTTTCATATTTCTTCATATATAGTGGGGGCATGATTTGGAAGTATGTTCTCCAAACTTACATATTTTTCCAAATTGACCAAAGCACACAATTATATGATTTAGATTCATAGTTGTGGCATAATTCTATACTTTGGTGCAATTGCTATGCATAATTTCAATGTGAGACATATCTAACGTGCATATGCTATGCAATGTGTGCCTAATATTACAAAATCTAAAATAGTTTCAAATTCCAAAAATATTTTATGGAATATTATCACATCATGGACTTTTATATACTGATACTTGGTCTAACTTTTATGGACTTTATTGAGCCAGTCTACTGCAATAGTTACTTCAATTTTTGGTATGGTTGAGGTGATTAAATCACTCGATCATGCCAAGTTTTCAAGTTGGAATTGATTGTATCCTCTTGCCTCACTAAGTTATAAGTATTATTGGGTTTCACATTTGAGCTAATCTCAACTTCTAGGTGGAAACTCAATTTTGCTCCAAGGTTGGGGGTATATACCTTCTAATCTCTCTCTCTCTCTCTCTCTCTCTCTCTCTCTCTCTCTCTCTCTCTCTCTCTGGATATATGTTCTTTCAAGATTTATATATGTTTGTCCTAATATTAATTTTAAAGCCTTATAATGATACAAATTTTTCAAATCAACTTACCAATACGAAAGGCAATTACATCAACACACATGTGTACTCCAAAACCTTTTTCTTTCAATTTAAATCTATTTCAAGTACATTCAATCCTATATTATTTGAATTGATTATATACTATAACATGCTCTTGGTTGTAGGTCAATCACCAAGAAAGCACTCAAGTTGGGCATATGCAATGACAAGGTGTGTTATACACACTCATATACACATTCCTTTCCTTTAAACTAACAATATCAATACTAGATTAAGGTGGGGAAGGGGTAAATGTAGATGATATTTATGGATTATATAGAGCCTCAGTTTTATACACATATCTCTTAGTTCAACCAGTCTTATATTGATGACCTAGGCCTTAATATTTACCATAATGGTTAAAATGTACTTATCTTCCATCTCTATAAGTTTTAAACATGTACCTACTTTCCTATTCCACGGACATTAACATTTGAGATAAACACTAGTATGGACGTTAGTGTCATGACCTGATGCAAGTGTCTAGTGCCCTAAAGTCATCTATTTTATAAATAAAATATATCTTAATGGTCAAATTAAGTGCTTTAATGTGAGTTATTTATCCAAATGGATTGATATAAATATAAGATGAACCCTTATTCATTCTTCACCTAGTAAAATACCAAAGAGACCAAGACAACTTATTAAAATCACACTATCAAGCATTTAATTGAACAAAGCTTCCCTATTTACATACAAGTCATAATTACAACACATATATAGGTTTGAAATATTAAAAGAGTAGCTCCAAAGCCTGATTTTCTAAGTTACAAGCTAGGTCATTATTGTACTTGTTTATTACATATTACATGATTCACACATAATCCAACACATAGGGGAGAACTACATGAGTCTATATAGAGTATTGGCTATGTAGGTACCATCCATTAACATATGTCTCTTTAAGGTTAGTTCAACATCACATGCCCACTAAACCATTTTTCCCCAAGCTCATAGTGAAAATGAAGAATTAGGGTTTTACAAATTCATGAGGAGTGACAATCCTTAACCCAGATCTGAATGCACCAAAGTGAAGGTAAATTCAAACCCATAAGAATCTAAGTGGTCACATCCTTTTATAATAGGTATTTAGTATATAAAACTTGCATCAAACCCAGATAATATCATCGATGAAACCATCCCAAACTGATGTTAATGTCTAGAGATCTAGAAGTGTTAAATATAGAATCTGAAGACTATTCTAGAATCTTATTCTAAACTAATTTCTACTTGTTATATATATAACACTATGTTAGCATCAGAACCATCTAAGCATATTACTTTGCTATTTCATTTATTTCATACATAACTTAGTTTTACATTATATATATTTAGCTTATTCTTAGCATAATAATTTTAATGTATGATTATATTTAAGTTTAGCATTCAATTAGCCTACTATATATTTGATTATCACCATTGTGCATTATTTTTAATATACTCTTAACCCTATTATACTACTAAGATAGGATAACCTATTATCCAATTTAAGGGTTGGTGGTAGGAATGTTTAAAGGAAAGGAATGCGTACTTGGGTGTGTATAACACACCTTATCTTTACGTGTGCCCAAATTGAGTGCTTTGTTGGTGACTGTGTGTTGATGTAACTACCTTATCAACCTTGTGTATTATCATTTATATATTTTTAACCCTATTATATAATCAAAAGGTTATGTGTTCAATTCATGTCAGGTTCACCAAATTTTTAACCCTAAATTGGATAAGAGGCTATCCTACCTTAGTGGTATAATAAGGTTAATAATATATAAATGATAATGCACAAGGGTGATAATCATATCTATAATGGGCCAATTGAGTTCTAAACTTAGATATAAGCATAAACCAAGTTTTTTATGCTAAAAATAAGCTAAATATAGAAAGTATAGTTAAGATATACATGGAAATGATAAGGAAGTATTATACTTAGTTCTGATGCTAATATAGTGATCAATTTGAAATAGGTATAAATCAGCCAAGAAGGAGATTTTAGATCTGACACTTATAGAACTTTGGACAGTAATGTCAGCTTGGGATGGTTACATTGATGCTATTATATGGGTTTGATGCACATGTCCTATATATAATACCGACTAGAAAAGGATGTGACCACCTAGATGCTTTTGGGTTTGACTTTACCTTCACTTTAGTGTATTTAGACTTGGGTCTTGGACTGTCACTCATTAATTTACAAAACCCTAATTTTTCATCTTCACTATTACCTTAGAAAAAAA
Organism: Torreya grandis; assembly: GCA_037957365.1. Lineage (NCBI taxonomy): Eukaryota > Viridiplantae > Streptophyta > Pinopsida > Cupressales > Taxaceae > Torreya > Torreya grandis. Next base: position 296,808 of record JARHVA010002115.1, read on the forward strand.
TAGGTTAGTGGGAACATGGTGTTGAGATGACCCCAAAGACCTCTCTACCAATGAGCATTGCCTACATATCCAATACTCTAGAATAGGGCCTCAGACTTATGTAGTTCTCCTCTATGTATTGGCTTGTGTGTGAATCATACAATATGTGAAAAATCAAGCACAATAGTGACCTAGATTTTAACTGTGAAAATTGGGCTCTTAGGTTCCTCTTTTAGTACTTCAAACCTAAAAATGTGTTGTACCTATGATTGGTATGGAAACAAGAAAGCTTTGTTTAATTGAATTCTCTTTAAATGCTCTTTTATAAGAATACTTAGTATTATTCCCTATTGCTAGGTTTTATATGTGAGAAATTAATGAGGGTTGATCTTGTATTTATATCAATCTATTTGGATAAGTATCTCACATTAAAACACTTAGGCTAATCATATGATATGTTTCATTTGAAAAATAGAAGATTTTAGGGAACCAAACACTTGCATCAAGTCAGGACTCTAACGTCGATGCTAGTGTCTATCCAAAATATTAGTGTTTAGGGAACAAAAAATTAGGTACATGCTCAAAAATTTTAGAGTGGAAGATAATTAAATTTTAATCATTATGGGTAAGATAGAATGCCTAGGTCATCAATATAAGACTAGTCATACTAAGAGATATAGTCCAAGGGGCACAAGATAGAATAAATGTGAGATTGCATAAGCTAAAAGGGTACATAACTGAGAGAAACAACCAAGGTCTAAGTTTTCCAAGTGTATAAGATTGAGGTGTTATATAATCCATAAATATCATCTCAATTATTAAATTTTGATATTAATGCCACCAATGTGCTTTTTCCATGCCAAAGCTACCCTAGGTGGAAAATGTTAATGGTGTTTGTCTATTCAATGTTTCTATTTAATCCAAGCATAATTAATGTTTAAATAAGGAGGAAAAACACTTTTGAGGATAAATCTAGTGATAACATCTATTGGCATAAAATTATATTGAATAACAATCCATATTTCCAACACTTAAAATATAATCATAAAATGCCAATGTAATGCCATATACCACTTGTTTCAATCTCACCATTTTAAATTTATATTTTATAATTTAACATTCACTTTATTGATTAAAACTAAATAAACTTAACCATATAACATGACTTAAGATAGAAACATAAAGTTATGAAATGAATTGGTGACTCATGCACCTAATAGCCTTCTTTATTTTTGACAATCCTTCCCAGATTATGATATTGAGGTATGAACTATCCATTGGGATGGAAAACAATAATACATGGGTGTTGACCATATAAAGTTTTATGTTTATCAATACCAAGTCATAAAGTAAATAGGTCAAAATAAAAATGGTAGTGTTGAATAACTATTTGGTAATTTGTATAGGTCCATTGGGTTTTTGACCCAATGACTTGTTAAAAGCACCCACTATAAACAACACAAGGAAGTATGATGATTGATTTTTGACAATCAGATACAACCAATTCTTCAAGCATGTTTTAAGGCAACATGTATATGTATGTTCCCAATTAATTTTTATGACTATTTAAGATACATAGAGTCAATACATTCTCTACCAATGTCTAATATGAAGAGATGAGGTATTAAAATGTATTAACTTTCAACTAAACCAATTGGTCACTACTTGTGCTAAGACATGAAAAACATATGTTCATAAAGCTAAAATGATTATACCCTATTCCACATGTTTCTTTCTCTACTACCCATAATATTTATCTAGTTCCTTCTCCCCATTGACACTCTCCCTTCCCCCAATAGTCTTTACAACTGCAACATAAATAGATGAACATAAAGTATTTATCTAATTCATGATATAAAATCTACATAATAAGAAATAATAAATGTGTGATGATATACAGTTTCAATAATTTCTAATAATTGCATAATATTAATTTTTATAAATGATAATTAATCCCCTTAATTGCATTAAAAAAATGTAGAAAGCATGGAAATAATGATTAGTTATTCCATAATACATAAAACAAAATACAAAAACCTTGATTAGATAGAAACAACTTAATATTTGTTAAGTTGTGGAGCTAAAAGCTTCACTAATGCAAATGTTGGAGGTTGCTGAGTGTTAAAGTAACCGACGTTGGCTTGATCAACCAATGTCAGTCATATTCAGTGTATGCAATAACTGACATCGGTTAGGAGTCAAACAACATCGATCAGACAGGAACCGACGTCGACAACCTGTGTATGTGTGTGCGTTTGCATGCATTTTTAGAACTGGTCTAATTTTAGATGGATAGTTAGTTTGCACGTAAAGACTAATTTTAGTCTTGAGTCTGCATTTCTAATTATTATTTGGTTTGGGACCTATTTAAGAGACCCATGGGGATGTATTATAAGGTGAATGATCAAAAGGAGTTGTCAAGGACAAGGACAAGGGTTCTTCTAAGTGTAAGATCAGTTGATCTGCAGGTAGCAAGATCAGGGAGATCTACATGGTAAGTAAGGTCAGTTGATCTGCAAGTGTGTGTGTGCAAGGTCAAAGGAGATATGTGGGGTAGCAAGATCAAGGAGATCTGTAACACAACAAAGAGCAAGATCAGAGAGATCTACTTGGAGTACTTTGAAGTACTTGGTGGATTGGCAGTAGGCAAAAATAACCATTGGGTTGATTGTCACTGACTGGTGGAAACGACAACTCTGTGTTTGAGTTAATTGTGTTTGTAATTGATTGAGAGAGAGAACTGTTGAGGAAAAATTATTGTACGCCCAAGAGGTGTGGGAAGAGTGTAATTTCTTCATTGTATTTCCTTTTGGAAGAGTGTTAATACAAGATTGTATTGTCTCTCATATTCTGTGCTATTTTTGAATTCTAGTTACATATTACTTCTGGTTTAATTCCATGTTTAATTGCTTATACAAAGGTAATCAATTGTACTCTTAAGGAGTAGGATCCTAACAATTGGTATCAGAGCAGGTTCATCAGAGATTGGTATCAGAGCTTGGTTTACTAATAGGTGGTATCAGATCATGTTAATGTTTGTTGATTATAGGTCACTCTCAGGGGTTTTTAATTGAGTAGGAGTAAAGCAATGGCAGAAGAAAGTAAGCTAAGAATGGAGAAATTCAATGGCAAGAATTATCAATTACTATATTGTGGAAAGAAAGGGCATGTAAAGAAATATTGTTGGTTGGTAGAAGATCAGCATGAAGGAAATAAAGAAGCAAATGATGTAGGTATTGTTGCACGGGATGCTCTTATATGTTCCTTGGATAAAGTAGAATCTTGGGTTTTAGATTCTGATGCCTCTTTCCATGCAACCCTAAATAGAGTATTTTTTCATGATTGTGTCCATGGAGACTTTGGAAATATTTATTTAAGGGATGGTGAGCCTTGTCAAATTGTTGGCAAAGGAAAAGTGTAGCTGAAATTGCAGACGGACAACACATGGGTGTTGGAGGATGTCATGCATGTCCCAGCCCTAAAGAGGATTCTAATTTTTGCAAAAAAGTTGGGTGATGAGGGTTGCACAATAACTCTCACATCAGAATCTAAAAATGTTTCCAAGGGTGCACTTAAATTAGCATGTGGTAAGAAAGTAGGTACTCTTTATCTATCTACTTATATTACTGATTCTCCTTCTAGTTTATCTACTTCAGATGTAGATGCAAAGATGTGGATATGTAGGCTTGGTCACATGAGTGAGAAGGGAATGCATGTTCTTAAGAGGAAATTTGATGTTTTTGACAAACTTAAGAATTAGAAAGCCTTGGTTTTCAAGGAGAAGATGATGGATAGAGATCAGCTCAAGAAGCTGAATAATTCTGAGCAGGGTAGTGTTGGTTTGGACAAGGTTATGATCCAAAATGAGCTCACGAGTAAAAATCATCACTCACAAGAAAAAAAAGTTATCAACATCGGTCAGGTGAGAATCGACATCGAACAGGTAAGAATCGACGTCAGTCATGTGCAGACCAAAGTTGGTGATGTCAGGGAAGTTGACACTGACGTCGATCAGGGAGCCGACATTGGCAGGTAGGTGGACACCGATGTCGGTCAGGGAATTGACGTCGGTGATTAGGAGGAAATGACATCAGTCAGAGACTGAGGTTAGCTAGAGGTGATCAAGAATAGTCACTATTAAAATAGATTTTGGGTGAACATCAAACTGTCAAGGAGTCTCAAATGCCCATGTGGAAGTTTGAAAGGGTAAGTAAGCCTCAAATTCATTATTTTCCTTCTTTACACTACTTGTTGCTCACTGATGGTCAAGAACTAGGAAGTTTTGAAGAGGCAATGTAGGTAGAATCCAAGAAACAGTGGGAGCATGGCATGAATGAGGAAATTGATTCCTTGGAAAAGAACCAAATGTGGGATTTGGTAGAGTTGCCAATCAGGATGAAAGCACTGAAAGATGAATAGATTTCCAGGTTAAAGAAAGGAGAGAATGGATAGGTGAGATAGAAGGCCAGGTTATATGGTCTTGAGAAAGCTCCAAAATAGTGGTATTTGAAGTTTGACAAGTGTATGATAAAGCATGGCTTTAGTCAATGTCAATGTGACCATTATTTTTACTTTACCAGGTTGGATAATATTAGCTACATTATCTTGTTACTGTATGTAGTGTATATGCTTGTTGCAGGGTCACACATGCAAAAGATTACTGAGCTAAAGGTAAAAGTAGCTTAGAGGTGTGCCAGGAAGGATTTAGGAGGAGCAAAAAAATTCTTTGGCATGAGTATTTATAGAGATAGGGAAAGTCACAGGTTGATTTTGTCTCTAAAGGATTATGTGAATAAGGTAGTGGAGAGGTTCAATATGCAAGATGCAGAATCAGTTAGCACACCTATGGTTGGACAGTTCACAAAACAATTTCCTAAATCATATGATGAGGCTGAGTACATGAGTACTAGACCTGATATTACCCAAGTAGTGGGAGTTGTCAGCAAGTTTGTGGCCAATTTGGGAAAGGAGCACTAGAAAGCAGTTCCATGGATTCTCAGGTATCTGAGAGGGACCAACAGCAGGTATACATGTTATGTAAGGTCAAGCACTTCTCTACATGGGTATGTAGATTTGGATATGGTAGGTTACTTGGATGATAGGAGAAGCACCACAAGATATGTGTTCACTGTTAGTGGTACGGTGATTAGCTAGATTTATGATATGCAGAAGGTTGTTGCAGTCACAGTAGCTAGCAAGGAAAAGAACCTTGCGGAAATGTTAACAAAGATAGGAACAAAGGAGAAGTTGAATCTTCATTCAACTTCTATTGGTCTTCAAGATTGAACTTGAAGAGGGATACAAGCTAAGAAATAAAATTAGATGATGTACAGGTACAGGTATAGGTGCAACTGTTTATCTTCAAGTGGGAGATTGTTAAGTTGTGGAGCTAAAAGCTTCACTGATGCAAATGGTGGAAGTTGTTGAGTGTTAAAGTAACTGACATCAGCCTGATCAATTGACATTGGTCATATTTAGTGTATGCAATAACCAACATTGGTTAGGAGTCAGCTGACATTGGTTAGACAGGAACTGACATCGACAACTTGTGTGTGTGTGTGTGCATTTGCATGCATTTCCAGAACTGGTCTAATTTTAGATCAATAGTTAGTTTGCATGTAAAGACTAATTTTAGTCTTGAGTCTGCATTTCTAATTATTGTTTAGTTTGAGATCTATTTAAGAGACCCATGGGGCTGTATTATAAGGTGAAGGATCAAAAAGACTTGTCAAGGACAAGGACAAGGGTTCTTCCAAGTGTAAGATCAGTTTATTTTTAGGTAGCAAGATCAGGGAGATCTACATGGTAAGTAAGGTTAGTTGATATGCAAGTGTGTGTGTGCAAGGTCAAAGGAGATCTGTGGGGTAGCAAGATCAAGGAGATTTGCAACACAACAAGGAGCAAGATCAGGGAAATCTACTTGGAGTAATTTGAAGTACTTGGTGGACTGGCAGTAGGCAACAATAGCCATTGGGTTGATTGTCACTAACTGGTGGAAACAACAACTCTGTGTTTGAGTTGATTGTGTTTGTAATTGATTGAGAGAGAGAAATCTTGAGGGAAAATTACTGTATGCCCAAGAGGTGTGGAAAGAGTGTATTTTTTTCATTGTATTTCCTTCTAGAAGAGTGTTAATACAAGATTGTATTGTCTCTCATATTCTATGCTATTTCTGAATTCTAGTTACATATTACTTCTAGTTTAATTCCGTGTTTAGTTGCTTATACAAAGGTAATCAATTGTAATCTTAAGGAGTAGGATCCTTACAATTGGTATCAGACTAGGTTCATCAAAGATTGGTATCAGAGCTTGGTTCACTAATAGGTGGTATCAGATCGTGTTAGTGTTTGTTGATTACAGGTCACTCTCAGGAGTATTTTTGAGTGGGAGTAAAGCAATGGTAGAAGAAAGTAAGCTAAGAATGGAGAAATTCAATAGCAAGATTATCAATAACTATATTATGAAAAGAAAGGGCATGCAAAGAAAGATTGTTGGTTGGTAGAAGATCAGCATGAAGGAAATAAAGATGCAAATGATGCAGGTATTGTTGCATGAGATGCTCTTATATGTTCCTTAGATAAAGTAGAATCTTAGATTTTACATTCTGATGCCTCTTTCCATGCAGTCCAAATAGAGTATTTTTCCATGATTATGTCCATAGAGACTTTGGAAATATTTATTTAGGGGATGGTGAGCCTTGTCAAATTGTTGGCAAAGGAAAAGTGCAGCTGAAATTGCAGACGGGAAACACATGGGTGTTAGAAGATGTCATGCATGTCCTAGTCCAAAAGAGGAGTCTAATTTCTATAGGAAAGTTGGGTGATGAGGGTTGCACAATAACTCTCACAGCAGAATCTTGGAAAGTTTCCAAGGGTGCACTTAAATTAGCATGTGGCAAGAAAGTAGGTACTCTTTATCTATCTACTTATATTACTGATTCTCCTTTTGGTTTATCTACTTCAGATGTAGATGCAAAGATGTGGCTCTGTAGGCTTGGTCACATGAGTGAGAAGGGAATGCATGTTCTTAATAAAAAATTTGATGTTTTTGACAAACTTAAGAACTGGAAAGCCTTGGTTGTCAAGGAGAAGATGATGGACAGAGATTAGCTCAAGAGGCTAAATAATTTTGAGTAAGGCAGTGTTGGTTTGGACAAGGTTATGATCCAAAATGAGCTCGCAGGTAAAAATCATCACTCATAAGAAAACACAATTACTGACATCAGTCAGGTGAGAACTGATGTCAAACAGGTAGGAACTGACATCGGTCATGTGCATACCAAAGTTGGTGATGTCAGGCAAGTTGACACCGACGTCGGTCAGGGAGCCAACGTCAGCAGGCAGGTGGACATCGACATCGGTCAGGGCATCGATGTTAGTGATCAGGTGGAAACGACATCGATCAGAGACTGAGGTTGGCCAGAGGTGATCGAGAATGATCATTATTAAAATAGATTTTGGGTAGACAACAAGCTGTCAAGGAGTCTCAAATGCCCATGTGGAGGTCTGAAAGGGTAAGTAAGCCTCAAATTCATTATTCTCTTTCTTTACACTACTTGTTGCTCACTGATGGTCAAGAACCAAGAAGTTTTGAAGAGGCAATGTAGGTAGAATCTAAGAAATAGTGAGAGCATGGCATGAATGAAGAAATTGATTCCTTGGAAGAGAACCAAACGTGGAATTTGGTAGAGTTGCCAGTCGGAATGAAAGCACTAAAAGATGAATGGATTCCCAGGTTAAAAAAAAGGAGAGAATAGACAGGTGAGATAGAAGACCAGGTTATATGGTCTTGAGCAAGCTCCATAATAGTGGTATTTGAGGTTTGATAGGTGTATGACAAAGCATGGCTTTAGTTAATGTCAATGTGACCATTGTGTTTACTTTACCAGGTTGGGTAATATTAGCTACATTGTCCTGTTACTGTATGTAGTGTATATGCTTGTTGTAGGGTCACACATGTAGGAGATTTCTAAGCTAAGGTAAAAGTAGCTCAGAGGTGTGCCAGGAAGGATTTAGGAGGAGTAAATAAATTCTTTGGCATGAGTATTTCTAGAGATAGAGAAAGTCACAGGTTGATTTTGTCTCTAGAGGATTATGTGAATAAGGTAGTAGAGAGGTTCAATATGCAGGATGTAGAATCGGTTATCACACCTATGGTTGGACAGTTCATAGAACAGTGTCCTAAATCACATGATGAGGTTGAGTACATGAGTACTAGACCTGATATTACTCAAGTAGTAGAATTTGTCAGCAAGTTTATGTCTAATTTAGGAAAGGAGCACTGGAAAGTAACTCAGTGGATTCTCAAGTATCTGAGAGGGACCAGTAGCAGGTATAATTGCTATGCAGGGTTAAGCACTTCTCTACATGGGTATGTAGATTTAGATATGGCAGGTTACTTGGATGATAGGAGAAGTACCACAGGATATGTGTTCACTATTGGTGGTACGATGGTTAGCTAGATTTCTGAGATGCAGAAGGTTGTTACAGTCATAGTGGCTAGCAAGGATAAGAACCCTACGGAAATGTTAACAAAGTTGGGAACAAAGGAGAAGTTGAATCTTCATTCAACTTCTATTGGTCTTCAAGATTGAACTTGAAGAGGGATACAAGCTAAGAAATAAAATTATATGATGTACAGGTATAGGTGCAACTATTTATCTCTAAGTGGGAAATTGTTAAGCTGTGGAGCTAAAAGCTTCACTGATACAAATGGTGGAGGTTGCTGAGTGTTAAAGTAACCAACATCATCTTGATCTTCTGACGTCAGTCATATTTAATGTATGCAGTAACCAACATTGGTTAGGAGTCAGCTAGCATCAGTCAGACAACAATCGACATCGACAACCTATGTATGTGTGTGCGTTTACATGCATTTCCAGAACTGGTCTAATTTTAGACGAATAGTTAGTTTGCATGTAAAGACTAATTTTAGTCTTGAGTTTGCATTTTTAATTATTGTTTGGTTTGGGATCTATTTAAGAGACCCATGGGGCTGTATTGTAAGGTGAAGGATCAAAAGTACTTGTCAAGGACAAAGACAAGGGTTCTTCCAAGTGTAAGATTAGTTGATCTGCAGGTAGCAAGATCAGAGAGATCTACATGGTAAGTAAGGTCAGTTGATCTACAGGTGTGTGTACAAGGTCAAAGGAGATCTTTAGAGTAGCAAGATCAAGGAGATCTGCAACACAACAAGGAGCAATATCAGGGAGATCTACTTGGAGTACTTTGAAGTACTTGGTGGACTGGTAGTAGGCAACAACAACCATTGGGTTGATTGTCACTGACTGGTGGAAACAACAACTCTATGTTTGAATTGATTGTGTTTGTAATTGATTGAGAGAGAGAACTCTTGAGAAAAAATTATTATTCACCCAAGAGGTGTGGGAAGAGTGCAATTTCTTCATTGTATTTCCTTTTGGAAGAGTGTTAATACAAGATTGTATTGTCTCTCATATTTTGTGCTGTTTCTAAATTCTAGTTACATATTACTTCTGGTTTAATTCTATGTTTAGTTACTTATACAAAGGTAATCAATTGTACTCTTAAGGAGTAGGATCCTAACAATTGGTATCAGAGCAGGTTCATCAAAGATTGGTATCAGAGCTTGGTTCACTAACAGGTGGTATCAGATCGTGTTAGTGTTTGTTGATTACAAGTCACTCTCAAAAGTTTTTGATTGAGTGGGACTAAAGCAATGGTAGAAAAAAGTAAGCTAAGAATGGAGAAATTCAATGGCAAGAATGATCAAAAACTATATTGTGGAAAGAAAGGGCATGTAAAGAAAGTTTGTTGGTTGGTAGAAGATCAACATGAAGGAAATAAAGAAGCAAATGATGTAGGTATTGTTGCACGAGATGCTCTTATATGTTCCTTGAATAAAGTAGAATCTTGGGTTTTAGATTCTAATGCCTCTTTCCATGCAACCCCAAATAGATTATTTTTCTATGATTATGTCCATGGAGACTTTGAAAATATTTATTTAGGGGATGGTGAGCCTTGTCAAATTGTTGACAAAGTAAAAGTACAACTGAAATTGTAGACGGACGACACATGGGTGTTGGAGGATGTTATGCATGTCCGAGTCCTGAAGAGGAGTCTAATTTCTACAGGAAAGTTGGGTGATGAGGGTTTCACAATAACTCTCACAGTGGAATCTTGGAAAGTTTTCAAGGGTGCACTTGAATTAGTATGTGGTAAGAAAGTAGGTACTCTTTATCTATCTACTTGTATTACTGATTCTCCTTCTGGTTTATTTACTTCAGATGTATATGCAAAGATGTGGCTCTGTAGGCTTGGTCACATGAGTGAGAAGGGAATGCATGTTTTTAAGAGGAAATCTGATGTTTTTGACAAACTTAAGAACTATAAAGCCTTGGTTTTCAAGGAGAAGATGATGGACAGAGATCAGCTCAAGAGGCTGAATAATTCTGAGTAGGGCAGTGTTGGTTTGGACAAGGTTATGATCCAAAATGAGCTCGTGAGTAAAAATCATCACTCACAGGAAAACACAGTTATTGACATCGATCAGGTGAGAACCAACGTCGAACAGGCAAGAACCGACGTTGATCATGTGTAGACCAAAGCCGGTGATATCGGGTAGGTTGACACCGACGTCAGTCAGGGAGCTGACATCGGTGAGCAGGTGGACATTGATGTCAAACAAGAAACTGACATCGGTGATCAGGTGGAAATGATGTCAATCAAAGACTGAGGTCAGCTAGAGGTGACCGAGAACGATCACTATTAAAATGGATTTTGGGCAGACAATAAGTTGTCAAGGAGTCTCAAACGCCCATGTGGAGGTCTGAAAGGGTAAGTAAGCCTCAAATTCATTATTCCTCTTCTTTACACTACTTGTTGCTCACTGATGGTCAAGAACCAAAAAGTTTTGAAGAGGTAATGTAGGTAGAATCTAGCAAACAGTGGGAGCATGGCATGAATGAGGAAATTGATTCTTTGGAAGAGAACCAAACGTAAGATTTGGTAGAGTTGCCAGTTGGGATGAAAGCACTTAAAGACGAATGGATTCCCAGGTTAAAGAAAGGATAGAATGGATAGGTGAGATAGAAGGCCAAGTTATATGGTCTTGAGTAAGCTTTAGAATAGTGGTATTTGAGGTTTGACAGGTGTATGACAAAGTAGAGCTTTAGTTAATGTCAATGTGACCATTGTGTTTACTTTATCAGGTTGGATAATATTAGCTACATTATCCTGTTACTGTATGTAGTGTATATGCTTGTTGTAGGGTCACACATGTAGGAGATTGTTGAGCTAAAGGTAAAAGTAGCTTAGAGGTGTGCCAAGAAGGATTTAGGAGGAGCAAATAAATTCTTTGGCATGAGTATTTCTAGAGATAGGGAAAGTCACATGTTGATTTTGTCTCCAGAAGATTATGTGAGTAAGGTAGTGGAGAGGTTCAATATGCAAGATGCAGAACTGGTTAGCAGACCTATGGTTGGATAGTTCACAGAACAGTGTCCTAAATCACATGATGAGGTTGAGTACATGAGTACTAGACTTGATATTACCCAAGCAGTGGGAATTGTCAGCAAGTTTGTGGCCAATTCAAGAAAGGAGCACTGGAAAGCAATTCAATGGATTCTCAGGTATCTGAGAGGGACCAGCAACAGGTATACATGCTATGCAGGGTCAAGCACTTCTCTACATGGGTATGTAGGTTTAGATATGGTAGGTTACTTGGATGATAGGAGAAGCACCACATGATATGTGTTCACTATTGGTGGTATGGTGGTTAGCTAGATTTTTGAGATGTAGAAGGTTGTTGCAGTCATAGTGGCTAGCAAGGATAAGAACCCTGTGAAAATGTTAACAAAGCCATGAACAAAGGAGAAGTTGAATCTTCATTCAACTTCTATTGGTCTTCAAGATTGAACTTGAAGAGAGATACAAGCTAGGAAATAAAATTAGATGATGTATAGGTACAGGTATAGGTGCAACTATTTATCTCCAAGTGGGAGATTGTTAAGTTGTGGAGCTAAAAGCTTCACTGCTGCAAATGGTGGAGGTTGCTGACTGTTAACGTAACTGACATCAGCGTAATCAACCGACATTGGTCATATTTAGTGTACACACTAACTAACATCGGTTAGGAGTCAGTCAACATCGGTCAGACAGGAACTGACATCGGCAACCTCTTGTTTGTGCATTTGCATGCATTTTCAGAATTGGTCTAATTTTAGACGGATAGTTAGTTTGCATGTAAAGACTAATTTTAGTCTTGAGTCTGCATTTCTAATTATTGTTTGGTTTGGGATCTATTTAAGAGACTCATGGGGCTGTATTGTAAGGTGAAGGATCAAAAGGACTTGTCAAGAATAAGAATAAGGATTCTTCCAAGTGTAAGATTAGTTGATCTATAGGTAGCAAGATCAGAGAGATCTACATGGTAAGTAAGGCTAGTTGATCTGTAAGTGTGTGTGTGTATAAGGTCAAAGGAGATCTGTGGGGTAGCAAGATCAAGGAGATTTGCAACACAACAAAGAGCAAGATCAGGGAGATCTACTTGGAGTACTTTGAAGTACTTGGTGGACTGACAGTAGGCAACAACAACCATTGGGTTGATTGTCACTAACTAGTGGAAACAACAACTCTATGTTTGAGTTGATTGTGTTTGTAATTGATTGAGAGAGAGAACTCTTGAGGGAAAATTACTGTACGCCCAAGAGGTGTGGGAAGAGTGTAATTTATTCATTGTATTTCCTTCTGAAAGAGTGTTAATATAAGATTGTATCGTCTCTCATATTCTATGTTATTTCTGAATTCTTGTTACATATTACTTTTGGTTTAATTCCATGTTTAGTTGCTTATACAAAGGTAGTCAATTGTACTCTTAAGGAGTAAGATCCTAAAAATTGGTATCAGAGCAGGTTCATCAGAGATTGGTATCAGAGCTTGGTTCACTAACAGGTGGTATCAGATTGTGTTAGTGTTTGTTGATTATAGGTCACTCTTAGGGGTTTTTGATTGAGTGGGAGTGAAGCAATGGTAGAAGAAAGTAAGCTAAGAATGGAGAAATTCAATGGCAAGAATTATCAATTACCATATTGTGGAAAGAAAGGGCATGTAAAGAAAGATTGTGGGTTGGTAGAAGATCAACATGAAGTAAATAAAGAAGCAAATAATGTAGGTATTGTTGCATGGGATGCTCTTATATGTTCCTTGGATAAAGTAGATTCTTGGGTTTTAGATTTTGATGTCTCTTTCCATGCAACCCCAAATAGAGTATTTTTCCATGATTATGTCCATGGAGACTTTGGAAAGATTTATTTAGGGGATGGTGAGCCTTGTCAAATTGTTGGCAAAGGAAAAGTGTAGCTGAAATTGCAGACGGGCCACACATGCGTGTTGGAGGATGTCATGCATGTCCCAGTCCTGAAGAGGAGTCTAATTTCTACAGGAAAGTTGGGTGATGAGGGTTGCACAAGAAATCTCTCAGTGGAATCTTGGAAAGTTTCCAAGGGTGCACTTGAATTAGCATGTGGTAAGAAAGTAGGTACTCTTTATCTATCTACTTATATTACTTATTCTCCTTCTGGTTTATCTACTTCAAATGTACATGCAAAGATGTGGTTCTGTAGGCTTGGTCACATGAGTGAGAAGGGAATGCATGTTCTTAAGAGAAAATCTGATGTTTTTGAAAAACTTAAGAACTATAAAGCCTTAGTTTTCAAGGAGAAGAAGATAGACAGAGATCAACTCAAGAGGCTGAATAATTTTGAGCAGGGCAGTGTTGGTTTAGACAAGGTTATGATCCAAAATGAGCTCGAAGGTAAAAATCATCACTCACAAGAAAACACAGTTACCGATGTCGATCAGGTGAGAACTGACATCAAACATGCAAGAACTGATGTCGGTCATGTGCAGACCAAAGTTGGTGATGTCAGGCAAGTTGATAGTGACATCAGTCAGGGAGCTGACGTCAATGAGTAGGTGGACACCAACATCAGTCAGGGAACTAACGTCGGTGATCAGGTGGAAATGATGTCGATCAGAGACTGAGGTCAGCCAGAGGTGATTGAGAATGATCACTATTAAAATGGATTTTTGGTGGACAATAAGCTGTCAAGGAGTCTCAAACGCTCATGTGGAGGTCTGAAAGGGTAAGTAAGCCTCAAATGCATTATTCCCCTTCTTTACACTACTTGTTGCTCATTGATGGTCAAGAACCAAGAAGTTTTGAAGAGGCAATGAGGTAGAATCTAGGAAATAGTGGGAGCATGGCATGAATGAGGAAATTGATTTTTTGGAAGAGAACCAAATGTGGGATTTGGTAGAGTTGCCAGTTGGGATGAAAGCACTGAAAGACGAATGGATTCCTAGGTTAAAGAAAGAAGAGAATGGACAGGTGAGACAAAAGGCCAGGTTATATGGTCTTGAGCAAGCTCCAAAACAGTGGTATTTGAGGTTTGACAGGTGTATGACAAAGCATGGCTTTAGTCAATGTCAATGTGACCATTATGTTAATTTTACCAGGTTGGATAATATTAGCTACATTATCCTGTTACTGTATGTAGTGTATATGCTTGTTGTAGGGTCAGACATGTAGGAGATTGTTGAGCTAAAGGTAAAAGTAGCTCAGAGGTGTGCCAAGAAGGATTTAGGAGGAGCAAAGAAATTCTTTGGCATGAGTATTTCTATAGATAGGGAAAGTCACAGGTTGATTTTGTCTCCAGAAGATTATGTGAGTAAGGTAGTGGAGAGGTTCAATATGCAAGATGCAGAACTGGTTAGCAGACCTATGGTTGGATAGTTCACAGAACAGTGTCCTAAATCACATGATGAGGTTGAGTACATGAGTACTAGACTTGATATTACCCAAGCAGTGGGAATTGTCAGCAAGTTTGTGGCCAATTCAAGAAAGGAGCACTGGAAAGCAATTCAATGGATTCTCAGGTATCTGAGAGGGACCAGCAACAGGTATACATGCTATGCAGGGTCAAGCACTTCTCTACATGGGTATGTAGGTTTGGACATGGTAGGTTACTTGGATGACAGGAGAAGCACCATAGGATATGTGTTCACTATTGGTGGTACAGTGATTAGTTGGATTTTTGAGATGCAAAAGGTTGTTGTAGTCACAGTGGCTAGCAAGGATAAGAACCCTGCAAAAATGTTAACAAAGCTGGGAACAAAGGAGAAGTTGAATCTTCATTCAACTTCTGTTGGTATTCAAGATTAAACTTGAAGAGGGATACAAGCCAAAAAACAAAATTAGATGATGTATAGGTACAGGTACAGGTGCAACTATTTATCTCCAAGTGGGAGATTGTTAAGTTGAGCTAAAAGCTTCACTAATACAAATGTTGGAGGTTGCTGAGTGTTAAAGTAACTGACGTCAACCTGATCAACTGATGTTGGTCATATTCAGTGTATGTAGTAATTGACATCGGTTAGGAGTCGGCTGGCATTGGTCAGACAGGAACTGACGTCTTCAACCTATGTGTGTGTGCATTTGCATGCGTTTCCAGAACTGGTCTAATTTTAGATAGACAGTTAGTTTGCATGTAAAGACTAATTTTAGTCTTGAGTCTGCATTTCTAATTATTGTTTGGTTTGGGACTATTTAAGAGACCCATTGCGCTGTATTGTAAGGTGAAGGATCAAAAGGACTTGTCAAGGAGAAGGACAAGGGTTCTTCCAAGTGTAAGATTAGTTGATCTGTAGGTAGCAAGATCAGGGAGATCTACATGGTAAGTAAGGTCAGTTGATCTGCAGGTGTGTGTGTGTGTAAGGTCAAAGGAGATCTGTGGGGTAGCAAGATCAAGCAGATCTGTAACACAATAAGGAGTAAGATCAGGGAGATCTACTTGGAGTACTTTGAAGTACTTGGTGGACTGGCAGTAGGTAACAACAACCATTGGGTTGATTGTCATTGACTGGTGGAAACAACAACTCTGTGTTTGAGTTGATTGTGTTTGTAATTGATTGAGAGAGAGAAATCTTGAGGAAAAATTATTGTACGCCCAAGAGGTGTGGGAAGAGTGTAATTTATTCATTGTATTTCCTTCTGGAAGAGTGTTAATACAAGATTGTATTGTCTCTCATATTCTGTGTTATTTCTGAATTCTAGTTACATATTACTTCTGGTTTAATTCCATGTTTAGTTGCTTATACAATATTTTAATAACTAATCTATAATTATAATCACAATTAAATGCCTTCAAAATCCACCATATCAAAAATGGGATGTGATAATTAATGCAAAGAGGGCAATGTGAGATGTGAAATCTATATGAAGTAAAATTTGAGGTGAAAACATTTCACCTATTCATTTAACTCCTTACCATCCATGGTGAATAATGATAAATATTTGTTATGAAATATTTTGTTACCAAGTATGAATGTAACTAATTAGGTCTATTTTTTTGACTTTCTCCTTTATTTTTATCAATTTTATTGTTGAGTCTAAGACAAGGTCTCTGACTTGGATAGGGAACTCATGAACATTGTTAATATACTAAGAGTACTCATTATACGGCATGATCATTTTCATATGTATTTTTTATAAGAGTGGGAGAAAGAAAAATATTATGATAACTTAGTGAGAATATTTTACTTGTCTTCTACTCCCTTAAGGAAGAGAGAATATCCTAGTTAGAGAATTTTTTATTATTCTTTGCAACCAATGTTAATATTTTTAGCATTTTCATTAAAAGAAAGACTTAATTTCTAAACACTTGAGAGGCAGG
This sequence comes from Torreya grandis, assembly GCA_037957365.1. NCBI lineage: Eukaryota > Viridiplantae > Streptophyta > Pinopsida > Cupressales > Taxaceae > Torreya > Torreya grandis. The sequence goes on from JARHVA010002115.1 coordinate 313,498, forward strand.
AGGAAGGTCAATGGTTTTATTAATTATCTTAGTGTCTGAACAATATTTTTCCCTTTCATAATGGGGCATCTATTAATTACATGGAGGGGTGGATCGTCAAGTTATTTGGGAGGATTTTATTCATGGCCTAAGAATTCTATAATTTTATTATGATGGACTTAAATTATGGATTTAAGAGCTTATAAAACAATATTTTTATGGGGAATATAAGTCCCAACCCCATATGTCTTGATTGGTAACCTGAGAGGTTTATCCTTCTCTAGGATGCTAATGATCTTAGTCATTGACTTGGTCAAGATAACATGTATTATTAAAAGTTTTTCCTCCCTATTTTTATCCATCATAGTATGTTCATTTCCTCAATATTATCACTTGGTTAAGGCTTTATGACCTTTATATTTTGATTTTAAAACACACATCATGGTCGCTATGGGATCTTTATCCTTGTCTAGTGAGGAGGGAGTCACTATCCCATTTACATGTAAGTGATAGTCAATATGAAGACTTAGATGTTTCTTAAGGCTTTCTTGATGAAAATTTAATAGTTTTGGATTGGCTTGGGAAACAAAAACCTTTAAAAAATTTAAGAATTTGATTTATTTGAAGAGAGTGGAAGGGATTTCCATCATACTATGAATCAAATGCCTCCCTAAGTTCATATTGTAATTATTGTCCTTATTTATCACATAAAATTTAGTAAGCATAGTTTTTGGACCCAAAATGACAAGTAACACTCTGCCCAATTAAAGTGGATTTGAGGATATCATAACCTTGTAAGGTGCTCCCAGTCATGGAACAATTGGTTTATCGATAGCCAAGATTTTAGAAAAATGATAAAGTGATTGCATTTATAACAACCCTATCATTGACCATTACTCTTTTGACATGATTATTGTAAATCAAAACCTTTAAGTATAAGGTGGGGCCTCATATTCTATACATGTTAACATTTTGAGGTAAGTGATTAAGGTCAAATAAATATCCAACATCCCTATAATATGTTCTAAGAGGATACATGTCTAAATCTATATGGTTTATTTGAGATTATAGGGGAGGGTTAACACTAGAAAAGTGACCTTGACCTAAGGCATCAAGAAATTTTAAATGTTGGATAGGAGAGTTATTAATAAGGTCCATGAAGGAAATAAAATACATTTGTGACATCGACAACAAGGTCATAGTTCACTATGGGCTTGTCATTACCTTAAATGTTAGCCTCTAAGGCATTGGTGAGATGGGTTGTTTTTGGTTGATACTCCCTTGTATAAGTGATGATGTTAGCATCATCATATTTTTATACTCAAAAAAACATATCATCCTAGTCCTTCCTTAAGGTCCTAGGCAAGGGGCCACATCAAGATTTATTAGTGTAGAGGTCAAGGCTTCAACATTGTGAATTGCATCTAGAAAATGTTGGTTGGAAGGATTGCCTTTTGTCTCATTTTGATTATTTATATATTGATGGTTAGGAATTAGGTTTTATTAAATGAGTAATTTTTAATTTTGAGGTACCATATGAACTATCAAGGAATGTTTGTGATTTGTATTCGCATTTCTAAAAAATATGTCTACAAATGCCTAACATTAGTTTTTAGGGAGTCATTGAATAAACTTGTTATGCTCCCTACATGCACAAGTTTCATGAATGATGATCCTATGAAAAATAAAATACATAATTGGATCATAATCCATTGGTATTTGGTTTTTATTTTTATAGATAAACCTTTAATGATTATTATTCTAATAGAAACATTGGTTTTAGAATTGAGAATTTTGGTTCTAGTCAACATTTTAATACTAGTTTTGGTATTAATTATCATGAGGTAGTGTATGGTTAAAATATATTATGTGAAATATAAGTAAGGGGTTTATATTTATCAACCCTCCATTATTATCATTGTTCACAACTTGATTTTGATTATTGTTTACAATATTTTTCTTCTTGGGTCAGTCTATCACATTGTCTATGGTAACATTGTAGTTATAATATTGAATCTCAGGACCTTGTTTATTGGGATTATTTTGATTGGTGTTTTGATAAACCCATTTTTTAGGGGAAATGATTCACACTTTTGGTTCATAGGTCATATGGACACTATTTATGGATGCTTGGTCTATTCTAAGTGCATTTATTAGTACTTCATATTATATATAGGGAAACTTCTAGACATATTACCTAACTTATTTATTAAGAGAGTGTAATAAAAGATCACATAAATCTATTTGATAATCATGTGGAGAAATAACATAATAATATATTACTTTTTCCACCTTTAAATAAATTGGGAAACATGCTCATTAGGTCCTTAATGTGTAGGATTTATTTTATTCTAGTTCAAAGTAACTTGCTCAAATTAGAGGATTTTAAGAATTTAGCCTTATTTTGGTGGAAGGAATGGAATAAATCCTTTGAGTTTTGGTAATATTAGTGTAATAAAATTACTTAAATGGGCTCACGAAAGGTTTTAGCCATTACTACATCCTAAGTTAGAATCTCTCTAATGGTTATAATATGTGCCTCAACATGTGCATGGAGATCTCCTTACTAGTTACATTTAAGGAGTTCAAGGGACATGGAAACATATACCCTAGAATGGTGTGATCAAGAAATTACTTTAGGTATTGAACATAAGTCCCATGGTGTCAAAATCCATTAAATGTATGTGAGGTTAAGCTTAGGGAAGAGGAGTTGGATAATAAGTGGATACAAAACCACTCGGTATAAAAGGTGTCTCCTAGGTGGGTGAAGTATAATATACTGAAAAATAATTATTTAAATGGTATATTTAGATAAAATATAATAATATGATGGTAAATAATTGGAAGGAGGTATACCAATTGGTGCTTGTATCGATGAAACATATGTGGGTAGCATGCTAGCTGACACATAACTAGGAAGAATAATGGGTGGTGGCATATTAGTTACCATATATTTTGGGCTATAATAAGAGAAAAGACCACCAATAAGAACATGAGTAAGAGGTTGATTAAGTGGGGGTACATCTTGAAATATCCTCAAATGGGAATTGTTGACCAAATTTGACCCTATAGGTCAAATTCTGACCCCTATAGGTAAAAAATTGATATTTATAGGTTTATATGCAGTTTAATGTTATGTCATGAGGTGTATTATAGGTTAACTTATATCATTAAATGTTATATTATCCTTGGTCCTTAGTCATTTTAATCCTTTTAGTCCTAAGAGTCATTTTGAGGTCAACAAGGGGCATATAATGAGTTTTACGGCCTCTTATGTAAATGTGAAGGTTTCAAAAGTTTATTTAATTTTGCATGTGTTCCATTAAACCTTATTCAACTATTCCTAACTGAAAAGTGGTAGGTTCCTTAGAAAAAGGATAGTTTTCTTGAAAAAAGAGGAGCTTTCTTGAGTTGTACAAACTTGTATAGAATTCTACAATTGGGAACATTTTAGGAGTGTCCATTGGTCTTCCAAAAACTTTTTTTTAGTGATTGGTTTGATCATAAGATCAAAAAGATAAAGAAAACTACTTATCTCTCCTTCCACTAGGCTTGACAAGCAAAAATAATCTACAAGTTTGTACTTGGTATAGTTAGCACAAGAGGTTTCAAGAAAAATTATATTGAGGGTCTATTATACACTTAGTTAGCTTCTATTTTTTGTTTGGTTGTAGAGGAATGGTGTTCTGTGATTTATGAACCATTCCTATGAAGTTAGACTATCTAGTTTTCCTACTAATCTATATACCCTATAGGTCTTGACCTATTTTGGGTAAATACATATAGTTCACCTACTAATGTTTTTTATATATTATTATTAATCTCTCCTTGAATGTTACCCATGCTTGATTTTTGTTTTGATATGCAAATCATCTCATGTTACAAGAGGATACACCATTGAGTATTGCAGGAAAATTTTCACCATTTCCAAGATCTTCAAGTTTTGATCATGGTTTTAGAGGGTGGATATGAGTCCATTACGATGTGTTAAATTTTGTCTCAATTTAATCACCTTGAAATTTCATCCTCCAAGGCAACATTCCATGATTTTTTAACCATAATTATCATACAGTTAGTTTGAAGCCATAACTGCCATATCAATCAACCAAGGGAAGTGTGCAAATCTTTGAAACACATCTATGGATTTGTGTTATATGTAATTAAACTTTGAACACACTATAATGGTATGAGTAATCAAGATTTTTTTTTCACTTTTTAGAGGATGACTGTAACAGTCTATAGATTCACTCATATAGTCATATGACATGAAAATACACCTATAGGTGCTTTCATTGAGGGTTATCAATGTTGAAAAGGAAGTATAAGAGATTATTTTTAAGGTTTAAGAACATCATAGTGCTCCATTAAAAAATAATGATAAAGAGATCAAGTGACTACGAATGCACATTCCTTGAATGCATGAATCATTTCACTGTCTGATTGCATACCTTTCAAAATGCATCGACAGGTGTTCAAAAGGGGATTACCACATTGAATAGAGGTTTTGAAGATTGTTTTAAATATATACATGAAGATAAAAAACTATTTGGAGGATTGGAAAAGAGTTTAGGTATGTTAATGGGGTCAAAACATGCACATTATCCATTTTCTCCTTTACTACCTGTATACACTAAATGACCACCTACAGACAACCTAACAAAGAGATAATTATCCATTTCAAGGGTTGAAACATGTGATGGAAAATTTTATTGGGAGTAATAGTAGGTTTTTTTACCATAGAAGACACACTTTAGAGGATAGGTTGGAAAATGGAGTTGAAAATCACTTCAAAAGTTCAAATGACTGTGTTTAGGCCCTTTGTCCCTAAAAGTGCAAAATAAAGTTCCTAAGAGTTTTGTTGATATCTTGTAACATGGTTGCAAGGAATTTTGAGGCATAAAAATGGATTTTAATTTTATCCATATCATATTATAAGATAATTGAATTTTTTTTGAAGAGGATCAATAGAGAGAGGTTTTTAGGAAGCTCAAAGTTGTGCTTTTATGCACTAAAACTATGCAATAACATCTAGAGTTGGAGCTCCAAAGGAGACCTTTTTCATCCAAAGTTGTGAAATAGACTATGAAACATGTTTGAATGTTTCCAATGGTTGAAAGGAATAATTTTGATCTAAAATACACTTAAGGAGGATAATACATTGTGTTTTGCTTCTTATACACACCTTTAGTTCATACATAGGCCTGGTGAGCACTTATAACCAGCCAAGGGTAAAGTTTGAAAAGGTGTCCCTTGTGAACCTAGAGCATAGTAAACTAGAGTATATTTTGAACTTGGTGGAACATGAAGACCAAAATTAAAATTTACCATGTGGAGTTTTTATCCTATAAACACCTTCAGATCCCCCTTCATTTGACAATGAGCACCTACAACCAACTGTGTTTGACTATCTACAATAGTGAGATTGAAGAAGTTGTTCCTTGGTGATTGGTATATTACAAAGATGAGAAAAGAGTTTAAAATAATTGAAAATTATATTTGGATATTTTAAATTGACTTATAAGCATTGTCTTAAACCTAATCATGTAACTATACCTACAGGTGCCTTTACAAACACAAGACACAATCAAAAATGCTAACACAATCCTATTTTAGGGGCTATTTTAGAGAGTTTGAGGTGATTAAGGAAAAATTAAAGGAGTCAAACATTAATTTTTAGTAAAAATATTCCTTGATACATGAGTTAGTTATAAAAACACTCATTCATCCCTAAGACAAAAGGTAATACCCCTCTATTCTATCTCATAGGTAGAGCACTCTTAAGGAACAACAAACCTATCCAAAGAGTATGAAGAAGTTAAGTGGATGAGTTAATGGATGATATATCACTAAGGGAAGTTTTTTGTAGTTAATTATTCCTTTTAAATTATTTTCAAGCATTTATAAATGGCTCTAAACAAGTATTACTCAGTCTAAAATGTAAACCCTGCACATAGTCTATCACAACAGGGGTTTGTCTTGGGTCTTTAATAATTTGAAAAGCCAAATGACCTAGTAAAGAGTTTAAAATTGGAATATAACCTCCTTACTAGTTTTATAATCCCATAAAATATTTTTTCTGGTTATAAAAATAGGGTAATTTCCCTCTATTTTGTCTCAGACAGAGGGCATTTCCTTAGGTGCATAAACTAGTAGGTTTGGAAAAAGGTGATAGATGGATAGACCAGGAGTTGAGTGGACATTTATAAGAGGTTTATGAGGCTATATGAAACCTATAAAAAACATGTAAACCAAGAATAGAGGGATGAATACTAACAGAACGGTCTAGACTCTTAAACTTGTAGGCAGGTCTGTTAGGCTTTGAAGAGGCCTAGTGCCCAAATGGGAGGTCACTTACACTTATAGCTCATAGAAAGCCTTATAACTAATTGGAACATGTTTTTATGGTGAATTTAGAGATTTTAAATCTATTTTATGTAGGGATAACCATCCAAAAACTCATTTTGGGATTTAGGGTGTAGACATGCCTACTAAACATGACTAGGCCTAAAATTCGAAAGGGGGGTCAACTTCATGTATAGCCTTAGATGATCACTCCAATGCATTTGGGAATGTTCATGGGGGAAAAAAGAGGTGATAGATATGGTGGAAGGAATAGAAGTTGTAGGATAATCCAATTTTGGCTTAGGACTAACATTAGGCTTGTGCAAATGGAGAAGTAAGCTTGATAGGAGAAGTTTGAATGCTCATATATCTCTTGGTGCTTTGCATGGGAATCCAAGACATTTGGATATGTTATATTGGGTTATTTTAAAAAAAATTGTGCCATTATATTGGAATTTCTATGTGAAATCTTTATGAACAAATCTTAGGAGGTCAAAACTATCAGAAACCCTTGCTAAACCTTTGGAGTGACTAGCTTGGAGAAATGAGATTGGAAAGCTAATCTAATGGCATAGTTTTCCTAGGATGATGATTGAAAATTTTAGGAGACTCTCTCAAGATAATCCCCATGGTTTTGGAATATATATAATTATATATATATAGGGTAAAAAATAAGATACTTTTGACTATTTTGTGTGTTTTTCAAGTTCTAGGAGTCTAAAGATGAAATCAAGTTTGTGGGGAAGCTTAGGACTTGTAATAACTCACTATGGTAATTTATTGCTTCATTAAAACTCATAAATGTTCAAAAAATATATCTCATCTTAGCCAGTCAAAATTGACATAGTGGATAAGCTAGTGAGAATGGTGGAAAACTTCAAGTGAGCTGATTTAAACAATAACTCTCATCTCAACCAACCAAAATTGACATAGTGGACAAGCTAGTGATAAGGGTGGAATACTTAAAGTGAGCTGATTTTAAGGTATGTATGATGCCTATAAGGCCATGGAGATTATTTATATGTGTCATCCATTCCATACCATGGATTTTCATAGGAAATTGAAGGCAAGTGTGCAAGGTGTGGGAAATAAGAGTTTTTTATACTGTAAATGGTGATAACTCATTTTGGGAAGATTCCAGATGACTAGGACTACAAAAAATGCATGGAGAGGCATGTATGAAATACTTCCCCTTCATTACAATCATTAGACTTATCCGTAATTAGTTTTGGAATTTTTAAATACGTCCAAATCATGAAGGCAATTTTCTGAGCGAGAATGAGAACTTTCATGCCACTTTTCATGAGTTTCAAGCCTTGTATGGCCACTTGTCTCTTATAAAATTTCATGGTTCATCCTATATCCTTTTATCATGAAAATTAACTCCTTTTCTTAGCTTGACAAGTTTCCTTGTGACCCTTAGACTTCTCTCTTCTACTCTCTCTCTTAAGTTCTATAAGAACTAGACATTTTGGCCATTGTAACTTATGCTCCACCTGAGTATGGTGAACCCTACTCATTTGAATACCATTCTATCAATAATATTATTGATTTTTACCTCTTCATGATAGTTCATAGTGTGTTCTACTTAGATGATTGATTTTTCTTAAGTGATAACTCTTGTTTATTTAGCATGTTATTTCATTCTTTCATCTTATTTCTAGTTGGAAAGCTTTTTGTTGTAGGGCATGTGAAGTGTTCTAGGAAGTGTCAAGGTTTAGTGAGTTAGTATATTTACTAGTGACATTTAAGGCCTCTTTTATAGTCCTCTGAGCCTAAACATTCATCCATAACCTCATAATGTAACATTAATGTGAGAAGATGTAGATTGAAGAAGTGTATGTTTGGTTAGTCTCTTGGTTTCATGTGTAAAATGCAGTTGGTTGGTAGTCATCAAGTAATTTGGTGTATCACCTCCCTTAGGATAGTTTGATTTTAGTTTTCTCTCTCCCTTTTCCCTACCAAATTTTGGGTGTAGTAGTGATCCAAAGTGGTACATGAAGGGAACTAGCCCTACCTAGAGATTCACCTCATCCTTAGGCTACCCAAAAACCTAGAGGTGTTTCAATTGTGCCACTTGGATGAGGAGAGCTAAGAAATCTCCTCAAAATGTGCACATCTAAGTGACAACATTTTTTGGCACACTTGATAGGACTCTTGGTCCAAGAGGTTGAAAGATTTTTAGTGTTGTCTTTCAATAGTCAGCCTTTAGAGGAATTTATCCAAGCATCAATGGCAACTCCAAAGTTATATTAGCTGGTCAAGCAACCCAGGTTTTCCTTTGAATATTGTTGGTAATATTTTATTTATGTTCTTGATTTCAAATGAATTTTCATGGCTAATTTTTGTGTTGAATATAGTTTTACACAAGTTAGTGAGACATATCCAGCTTATGGCATTCCCTATTAGCATTGGTGTGATTCTTATCAGTCTTGTCATGATTCTTATCATCCCTATAACCAGCCCATTCATGAAGTGTATTAGTCTTATAACTAGCCTTCTCAATGTCTTGCTCCCAGTCAACCTAGCCAATTCTCAAGTCAATCCATTTCCACCTTTAAGGAAACACTTTTGGGCTATGAGAGGTACATGTTAGATCTTGACATAGAAAGGGGATATGGTCTAGAGATTATTATTCATTTCATTCATAAGGTGAGAGATGCATTAGATATAGTCAAAAGAGAGTGGGCACCTATTGAGAGAGCCAATTGGCAAAGGCTCACAAGTGATATTCTAGATGTGAGTGGCCTAGTTTCATCCTTGGAAGATAGGCTAAAAATTCATGAGAATTAGCCTCACCAAACCTATCATCCTTAATATCCACTTCCCCAATATTTCCATCAATCTTACATGGCTCCCACTCATGAGCCCAATCAAGCTTATCAAAGACATCCTTTTCGCAATCAATTGGAAGAGAGAGTTGAAAAGAGAAACCTTATTTTTGAAGCTAATCTTGATAGGAAGATTGAGTTGGATAATATGCATATGAATTAGTCTATATCATCAAGAAAATAAGTGGAATATAAGCCCTCATTTCCCTCTCTTATTACATGCCCACCTCAAGAGAAGACTTCTAGATATGAGATTCCAAGTTGGAGACAAGGTGGAGAATCCAAGCCTAAAGAGATCCCAAGCTTCTTAAAAAATTCATCCATTCCTCAAGTTGCACCAATACCTCAAAAAGATACTCCTAATCCCAACATGATAATCTGGAATAAGATAGTGGAATCATGGGAAAAAAAGGAAGACAAAATCCTTGATAAGGAGTGTGAAGTTGAGAAAGAGCTTGATTTATGCCAGTCCCTCCCACTCTTACCCAAGAAGCTTCTTGTGTTCCATGTCAACCCTATTTTACTACTCATCATCAAAAAAAAATTTACAAGAGAACCTAGCCAAGAAAATTGAAGAGCTGGAGTCAAAGATGAAATTGTTGAGTCAAGGCGTGTTGGAAGGTTTAGACCCAAAATAAGATCTTATATGTAAAACACACCCCATCTAACATCCCTAAATAGAGTGATAAAGCTAAAACATATGTGAATAAAGTGATTTCTAAATGAAAGGACTAAAACCAAGACATTTTAGCCTAAGGTCTACCTCCCCTTCCTCAAGAGCTTCCAAAATAATCCCCTACATTTCACTCGCAATCTGATTTTGAGTTCTATGTGCCACCTCCACCAACTAGTTCATCTTGTCTTCACCCCATCACCCTTTGATTTGATGGACCTATGGTATGGGAACCTAAATAAGAGTATTTGGTTGATAAAAATTTAAAACTTTTTCTTTAAGAAAGCCTAGATCCTTGATAGCTTCATTGGATTAAGTCACCTAATTTTAAGATGCCTAGTCTTGGCATCACCAAGAAGGAGAAGGAGATGGAAGATCTTGCAACCCTTGAGAACCAAAGGTATGTTGTGGAAGTTGAGATGAAACTTGAGATCCATCAATAGGTCCTAAATGATGAATAAGAGGTGATTTCTTGTATAGAAACTTCTAATTGGGTTGATGAGGAAGAATGTTTTCCTTTTGCCAAAGAGGAAATCATCATTGGTTCTTCCATCACTATACAAGATATCATGGATGGGAAAGAACAATTTTGTAATCATCCTTGGGGTGATTTTTTTTAGTCATTGGAGTAGGTTATACTCCTCTTCAAGGAGGCTATGATCTAGTAAAGAATGGAGAAGGCAACCTTGACACTCAAGTGAGTATGCAAAGGAAAAACAACCTTTCAAATCTATCCTTCCAAGAGGCATATGCATCTCATGATGACATGTTTTAAATCATAAATATGGGATATTATCCTCTCTATTAGTTGGGATAAACACATCAGCTCTTGAAGGATGGAATAAGATCCTATTGGCCTTAATATTCTAAGGAACAAGAAACTAATCTTCTTGAAGTTATGCCTACAAAGAAGATGCAAGTTAGCTATGAGATGAAGAGTGGGGAGAAGTATGAGGTATGCGTGTAAGTTAAAGAGGAATATATCTACATTAAATACCTATTTGAAGATGATCTACTTGAGAGCAAGTCAAATGAAGTGTCAAGGAATAGGTCTAACCTACAAAGCATCCAATCCAAGGAGAAACATGCTTGGCACTATGATACATCTCATCAAGAGGATGATTCAAGAACATTTAATTTTTATCCTAGAAAGGAGGTATGATTAGTTTCTAGTTGTTCATTATAGTTTGTTTTTTGATTCCTCTAAGTGCCTTGATCACATGTGTGTGTGTCTTGTTAGTGTTTGATTGGCTTGTGTGTGTCTTTTATTTTGTGTGTTTGATGTAATTAGTTTTCTTGTCTTGATAAAAACCTTGTGGTCAATGGTCAAATTTTTTCTTATTTATATTAAAATTTAGATGACTCCCTAATCCCAATGGACTGATAAGGCTACTGGTCTAGTTAGTATAGTAGGCATACTACCCCTATGAGTCACCAATTTGTTAACCAAATTTGACCTTGTAGGTTAAATTAAGACCCATATAGGTAAATTTTTTATCTTTATAGGTTTATTATAGGTTAATTTATTTCATTTAATGTTATATTATCTTTGGTCATTAGTCATTTTTATCCTTTTAGTCCTAAGAGTCATTTTGAGGTCAAAAAAGGGGTATTTAATGAGTTGTATGACATCATATGGAAATGTGAAGGTTTAAAAAGGTTAGGTCACATTAAATATGTCCCATTATATCTTATTAAACTGTTATTAACTAAAAAGTGGTAGGTTCCTCAGAAAAAGGGCAATTTCATTTAAAAAAGAGGAGTTTTCTTGAGTTGTATAGACTTATAAAAACTTATATAGTTGGGAAAATTTTAGGAGTGTCCATTGGTATTCCAATTTTTTTTTTTAATGATAAATTTTATCATAATATAAAAAAAATTAAGGAAACTACTTATCTCTCCTTCCATTAGGCTTGACAAGCAAAAGTCATCTTCAGGTTTGTACTTGGTATGGTCAACATGAGAGGTTTCAGGAAAAATGATTTTGGGGGTGTATTATAAACTCATTTATCTTACATTTTACATTTTTTTTATACGAATTATTTATTTTTCTTTATGAACCATTCCTAAGAAGTTAGACTATCTAGTTTGCCTACTAATCTGTGCACCCTATAAGTTTTGTCTTGTTTTGGGTAATCCATACAATTCACCTATTGATGTTGTTTAAAGATGATTATTAATCCATTTTACAATGGTTATCATGATTTTTAAATTTTTTTAAAGTGTTTTGATATGCAAATCATCTCATGTTGTAGGAGGATACACCATTCTATGTTGTAAGAAGTTTTTCACCATTTCCAAGATCTTCAGGTTTTGATCATGGTTTTATAGGGTGGAGATGAATCCATTAACATGTTTTCAATTTTATCTCAATTTTATCACCTTTAAATTTCATCCTCCAAGGAAACATTCCATGAGTTTGCAACCATAACTATCATATAGTCAGTTTGCAGCCATAACTACCATATCAGTCAACCAAGGGAAGTGTGAAAAGATTTGAAACACATATATGGAGTTATTTTATAGGTAATTAAACTTTGAACACACTATAATGGTATGATTAATCAAGTAATCTTCTCTTGTTAGAATATGACTATGATAGTCTATGCATTCACCCATACAATCATATGACAAGAAAATAAACCTACAGATGCTTTCATGGAGGGTTATCAACATTGAAAAGGATGTATAAGATCTTGTTTTTAAGGTTTAAAAAAATCATAGTGTTCCATTTTAACATCATGATAAAGAGATCAAGTGACTATGAAAGCACATTCCTTGAATGCATGGACCATTTCACTATCTGCCTGCATACCTTTCAAAATGCATCTACATATGTTCAAAAGGGGATTACCACATTGAATAGAAGTTTTGAAGATTGGTTTCAAGATATTCATGAAGATAAACACTTGTTTGGAGGATTGAAAAAGATTCTAGGTCTGTCAATAGGGTCAAAACATGCACAATGTCCACTTTCTCATTTATTGCTTATATACATTGAATGACCACCTACATGTAGCCTAACAGAGAGCTAATTATCCATTTTAAGGGTTGAAGCACGTGATGGAACATTTTATTGGGAGTCCTAGTAGGTTTTTTGACCATATCAGAATAACTTGAGAGGATAGGTTGGTAAATAGAGTTGAAAATCACTTCAAAATTTTAAATGATTGTGTTCAGGCTCTTTGTCCCTAAAAGTGCAAAATAGAGTTCCTAGGGGTTTTGTTGATATCTTGTAACATGGTTGCAAGGAATTTTGAGGAATCCCAATGGATTTGCCTTATATCTATATCATAGGATAAGATAATTTCAAATAATAAAGTTAATAGGATCAATATAGATTGGTTTTTAGGAATCCCAAAGTTGTGCTTTTATGCACTAAAACTAGGAAATGACATTTGCAGTTAGAGATCCAAAGTTGTAAAATAGAACATGTACCATTTATGAATGTTTAAAATGGTAAAAATTAATAAGTTTGATCTAAAATCCACTTAAGGAGGATAATTCATTGTGTTTTACTTATTATACACACCTTCAATTCGTACACAAGCCTGGTGAGCACCTACAACTAGCCAAGGGTAAAGTTTGAAAAGGTGTCCCTTGCTTATGAACCCAGAGCATAGTAAACTAGAGTATAATTTGAACTTGATGGAACATTAAGAAAAAAATGAGAATTTATCATATGGATTTTTGATCCTATACACACCTTCATATGCCCCTTCATTTGACAATGAGCACCTATAACCAATTATGTTTGATTGTTTGCAACAATGAGCTAAAGGGAATTATTCCTTGGTGATTGGTATATTAACAATATGAGATAATAGGTTAAAATAATGTTAAATTATATTTGGAGATTTTAAATTTAATTTTAAGCATTGTCTTAATCCTAATCATGTAACTATACCTATAGGGGCCTTTGCAAACACAAGACATCGTAAAAAATGCTAACACAGTCCTATTTTAGGGGCTATTTTAGAGAGTTTGAGGTGCTTGAAGAAAAAATAAAGGATTAATAGCTTAATTTTCATTATAAATAGTCCTTGATACATGAATTATCTATAAAAACACTCATTTCTACCTAAGATAGAAGGCAATACTCCTCTATTCTATCTCAGAGGTAGAGCACTCTTGAGGAACAACAAGCCTATCCAAAGAGTATGAAGAAGGAAAAGTTAAGTGGATGAGTTAAGGGATGATAAATAAATGAGGTAATATTTTGAGAGTTAATGAGTCCTTTTCAAGTATGTTCAAGCATCTATAAGGGGATCTATACAAGTATTACTCAGTCTAAAATGCAAACCCTGCGCATAGTTTATCACAACAGGGGTCTATCTTGGGTCTTAAATGATTTGAAAAGATAAATGACATGGAAAAGAGTTTAAAATTGGTATAAAACATCCTTAAAACTTTTATAATCCCATCCAATTTTTTTTTGGTTAGACAAAGAGGACCCTTTATTTTATCTCAGACAGATGGCACTTCACTAGGTGCATAAACTGGTAGGTTTGAGAAAAGGTGATAGATGGATAGACCGGGAGATAAGTGGATATTTATAGAAGGTTAAAGAGGATGTATGAAACCTATAAAAAATATTAAAACCAATACTAGAGGGATGAATACTTACAAAATGGTCTAGACTCTCAAACTTGCAGGTAGGTCTGTTAGGCCTTAAAGAGGCCTAGTGCCCAAATGGGAGGTCACTTAGACTTATATATCTTAGTGAGAATTATAAATGATTGGAAAATGTTTTTATGGTGAATTTAGAGGTTTTTAATCTCTTTTATTTATTGATAACCATATAAAAACTCATTTTGGGCTTTAGGTTGCAGACAGGCCTACTAAACATGACTAGGCCTATAATCTGAAAGGGGAGTCAAATTCATGTATAACCTTAGATGATCACTCAAATTAATTTTGGAATATTAATTGGGGAAAAAATAGGTGATATATCTGGTGGAAGGTAGAGAAGTTTCATGGGAATCCAATTTTGGCTTAGGACCAACATTAGGCTTGTGTAAATGGAGAAGTAAGCTTGATAGGAGAAGTTTGAATGCTCATATCCCTCTTGGTGCTTAACATGGGAATACAAGACATTTGGTGATGTTATATTGGGTTATTAAAAACATTTTTGTGCCATTATATATTAAATTTGAATGTGAAATATTTATGAACAAAGCTTAAGAGGTCAAAACTATCAAAAACCCTTGCTAAACCCTTGGAGTGACCAGTTTGGAGAAATGAGGTTGTAAAGATAATATAATGACATAATTTTCCAAATATGATGATTTTAAATTGTAGGATACTCTCTTAGGATACTTCCAATGTTTTTTGACTATACAAAATTGTATATATAGGGTGTAAAATAGGGTACTTTTGACTATTTTGTGTGTTTTCTAGGTTCTAGAAGGAGTCTGAAGATGAAATAAAGTTTGGAGGGAATATTAGGAATTTTAATAAATCAATATGGTAATTTATTTAATCATAAAAACTCATAATTTTTCAAATAATAGCTCTCATCTCAGCTAGTCAAAACTAACATAGTGGACAAGCTAGTGAGAAGGGTGGAAAACTTCAAGTGAGTTGATTTTAAGGTGTGACTAATAACTATAAGGCCATGTATATTATTTATATGTGTCATAAATTCCATCCCAAGTATTTTCATGAGAAACTAAAGACAAATTTGAATCCAAGTGTGTAAGGTGTGGGAAAGAAGAGTTTTTTAGACTACAAATGGTGATAACTCATTTTGGTAAGATTCCAAATGACTAGGACTATAACCAATGCATGGAGAGGCATGTATGAAATATTTAACCTTCATTACAATCATCATACCTATCCCTATTTAATTTTGGGATGTTTAAATAGGTCTAAATCATGAAGACAGTTTTCTAAGTTAGAATGATAAATTTCATGCCACTTTTCATGAGTTTCATGTCTTGTATGGACATTTTTATATTTTAACCTTGAATTTTTCATCCCATATCCTTTTATTATATTTCAAAGTGTCCTTATGACACTTGTAATTCTCTCTTCTACTCTCTCTCTTAAGTTTTATAAGAACTAGCCATTTTGGCCATTGTAATTTATGCTCCACCTGAGTATGGTGAAGCCCTACTCATTTTCATACTATTTGTTCAATAAGACTATTGATTTTTACTTTTTTATGAATATTCATAGTGTTTTATACTTGGATGATTGATTTTTATTAAGTGATAACTCATTTTTCCTTAGCATGTTATTCTTATTTGTAGTTGGAAAGCTTTTTCTTGCAAGGCATGTGAAGTGTTTTAAGAAGTGTCAAGATTGAGTGAGTTAGTATATTCACTAGTTATATTCAAGGACTCTTGTATATTATTCCTAGCCTAAACATTCATCCATAACCTCATAATGTAACATTGATGTGAGAAAATGTAGATTGAAGAAGTATATGTTTGGTTAGTCTCTTGGTTTCATGTGTAACATGCAGCTGATTGGTAGTCATCAATTACTTTGGTGTATCACCTCCCTTAGGATAGTTTTATTTCAATTTTATCTTTCCTTTCACCCCCCCCAAATTTTAGGTGTAGTAGTGATCTAAAGTGGTACATTAAGGGATCTTTCCCTAATTAGAGATTCACCTCATCTTTAGGCTATCCACAAGCCTAGAGGTGTTTCAATTATGCCACTTGGATGAGGAGAGCTGAGACATCTCCTCAAAGGGTGAAAATCAAAGTTACAACATGAATATTTCTAAATAAACTCACACTATGATAATCCAAACTCAACACTTATGCTAATTTACTCAAATATGATATTCTTTCCCAAATCCCACATGTGCATTGACATGCACATTCTCTTATTATCATTTAATAGGGTACATAATGAAAATTCAACACCATATACTTTCATGAAATAGAACACTAACAAATATATCTTATGTTTGCTTGTATAGGTTAACCCAATCCACTTCAATTATATAAATATAACTATTACATAAATGTGAAACAACATACACACTGAACCAACTACTAAGAACAATAATAAAATTCTATAGATGTGGAAACCTACAAATCTCACATAAATTTGATGAATTCCACACAAATTCACTAAAATATCAATAAAAAACACACACACAGTGCACCCCTTGATCTGTAACTATGAATCTGCTATGAAGCCCTAATGTAATTCTTGAATGGAATCACCTCAATTGAATAAGATGGTTTTTGTACTCAAATTCACAATGTAAACTAGGAGGGTTTCCATCCTCCTAATATCAACACTCTAAGGGTTTTAATCCTAGGAGATAAGCATCTGAACACAAGGTTCAAGTTCTAAAAAATGGGGGGTTTATGATTTTCAAAAGATGCATTACAAAATGAGAAAGATCATACTTATAGTATTAACAAATAAATAAGAGAAATTAAAGAATAATAGAGAGAGAAAATGGGGTGTATCATTTCACATGGGAGATAAATTACCTATAGTGACAAGCTTTTCACCATGTGTAAGATTCAAAAGTAAATTTTCCACTTTAGACAAGAATCATCTCCTTTCCTCATGATTTCATAATGACACCTCTCTCACATATGTGAATGGGAATCAATGATATAATCTTTTTCATGATCCACCCATGTGACCACATGCCTCCAAAAATGTCCCAATCTCCTTTTGACTTCTCCACACACTCCAAATCATGAAGCTAATTAGAAATGCACCATACTTCTACCATTTATATTTTCCACCAAGAAACACAATCATGTGAACATTAAATAAGTTGAACTTGTCTCTTTAGTGGATTGGTACACCCCACTGCATTCACATGCACTTTTTATCATGTGATATTATTCATGGGCCATGCCACATCATCCACAAGTCACCTCCTTTGCATCATCATCACCAACATCACTTGATACATCACCATGAATAGTGGCAATGAAGAGTGACCTATAAATAGTACCCATGAATAGTACATATGAATAGTAACTTATAAATAATGATCCCACACTAATACTCCATTACATCAATTGACATAGCCTATAAGAATAAAATAGGCTAATGGTCTTCTGCAAGTGTTTCATTCAAAAAAAGGGGACATTACAATCCTCCCTTACCAAAATTTCTTTCTCTCAAGCAATTACAAATCTGAAGGTTCCAAAATCATCATGCTAAAGTGATGATTCAAACTATAATGCTCATATAATTTGGATCCTATACCTATAAAGTGAGAAAATTTGTACCAAAGAGAAATGCAAGATACACTTTTCTTAACATCTAAAACATCCTTGTGTAATTCATATAATTTGATCACCTCTTTGAAAAATAGCTTAACCTCATGATAATAAATATCAATTAAATGTGCATAACTTGCAACCTCATAAATGCAAACCTTCAGAAGATCCATGATATGATGCATGACTATACTTATAC
This sequence comes from Torreya grandis, assembly GCA_037957365.1. Taxonomy (NCBI): domain Eukaryota; kingdom Viridiplantae; phylum Streptophyta; class Pinopsida; order Cupressales; family Taxaceae; genus Torreya; species Torreya grandis. Next base: position 331,732 of record JARHVA010002115.1, read on the forward strand.
CTCTTTGAATTGGATCAAGCAATGAAAATGTAATGATGCTAACTCTTCTCCTATGAATGTTACTAGGATTCCAAAAAATTCTCAAGAACTCTTCAACATGTTTCTATTGTACCACTCTAATTTTCACAAGAACCTTCTTTTTGAGAGCCTCCCATGAGAATCTCTATTTATAGATTTTGAATAATCTTGGATGTCCCTCTAGTGGTGCATCATGAAAGACTCTCAAAATATTCTCCTTCACTTTGGATTCACAAATAAGGAAGATTCTATTTTTATTAAGTATGGGGTCATCCATTACTACAAATCTGTTGTCTCTCACATTCTCATCAAGGAGGTTAGTATAAAATGTTTCTTTAACATATCCATCAATAATATAGACCTTTCAATTAGTAGAAATAACATAAGAAGATTATAGAGTAGGCATCCTAAAATGGACATTCGCTACTTCATTCCATTTCTAATTAATGTACTATATATCAAACTCATAATCTTGGAGCTTACTCACCCAGAACTTTAAACTATTATGAGATGTCTTCTCCCCAATTCTTTCATGAGATAAGCATTATCAAAACTTGGTCAAAGCATGCATGATGACCAATATTTATTTGCTTGATTCTTCCAACTTATACCTTTCAATTGCTATGAGATGCCCCTTTTGAACCACTCTAAGTCCCACTTTTGAAGTATCACAATCTACACTAAATGGAGGTGAGAAATATAAAATAACAAGTACAAGACATGAAATCATTACCTCCATAAGTTGATCAAAAACTTCTTGACCAATTTGTGTCCATACAAATGCTCCTATCTCTATTATATCAGTCAAGGGTGCTGCTAGACATGAAGATCCCTTAATAAATATTATGTAATAACTATAAAGGCCAAATAATCGACTCAAATGTGCCAGTGTAATGAGAGGCCAACCAAGATAACATGGATATTTTATTGATCTATCTGAACATATTGAGCACTAGTTACATGACTCAAGTACAACATCTTTGTCACCTCAAATTCACATTCCAATTATTTTACAAATAGAGCCTATTTCTTTGGAGTTTGAAGGACTACATCTAAATATTTCAAATGATCTTCCCAAGTCAAATTTTATACCAAAATGTCATCCAAAAAAATTAAAACAAATATTATAAATGATTTCTAAATAATTGATTCATACATGTTTAGAAGGCAGCTAGTGTGTTTTCTAAATTGAAAGACATGACCAAAAAATCAAAATGTTCCCAGTGACATATGGATACTATTTGATGCACCTCCTCATTCCTTACATAGATTTGATGGTAATCTAACCTAAAATCAATATATGGATAGTGCATTGCCTTATATAACTCATCAATGAGCTCATCGATCTTGGGAATAGGGTATCTATCTTTGATGGTCTTCTTGATCTCCTATTTGTAACTCCTTGGTTGATAGTAAGGTGTAATCATGATAGGCATAAGACTCAATCCCCATTCTATTACATGATTGAGTCTTTCATCAATTGTTAATCCTGGAGGTGTGCCATTAAACACCAAAATATGTTGATAAAAAATGTTGTGAATACATGTCTTACCCATGGATGAACTGGTATGCATCACCAATAAGTTTGATATAACCACTTGTAGAGCTCTATTTATTATTCCTTTCAGAAATAACTCCTTCCTATAAGATCTAAATCTGAGTCCTATAAATAAATCAAAATAATGGAGCCACTACATACCCAAAACCATATTAAAATCACTTAAACCAACAATATCAAAATCATCACAAACCTTAAGGTAAAGATTTTGAGTATTCTTTCATGGTATATCATATCCATCAGCTAAAATGACATGGAATACATATTATGGAATCTTATCCTTCTTGAAAACTCCTTGACCCATCTAAGGATAGAAATCCTATAAGTAGATTGATCTCAAGAACACCTTGCTATGTTTAGTCATAATACAAAAAACATCAAAATGACATATATTTTTCTTACCCACATCTAGAATCAAGCTTCTCATAGGGACTATCTCCAGTTGTCCATCACTCATGATTTTATCTTAAATTATTATACTTGAATCCCAAAAAATTATCTAGAAATCATGAGCATTGATACTTCAATAAAATGTCTTGAGGCTCTGGTTGTATATTTTCTTCTTTATTTAGGAATGAATTCTTGGGTTTTTTCTCCTTGATCTAATTATGTGCAATTACATGCACAACCTCTTCAGGCTATGATTCTATCCTATTTTTCTCTTTCAACAATTATTATTCTTCTGGAATGATTCCTGCCACTACTAAAAAATCATGAAATGACATGGTTGCCTTAATTTATTTAGAGAGAGATTGATACTTTTTATACAAACTACTAAACTTAGAACTCATGGCCTTTATTTCTCTTTTTTTTTATAGAAAAAACTTGGGTTGTGTAAGCTCAAAATTTTTAGGAATCCTCCCATGGTTCACCCTATATGCTGACAAGATCACTAGCTCTGATATCATTAAAATATCCCCAAATAGGAATATTGCTAAATACACTTGTTGACCAAATTTTGACCCCAAGTCAAAATTAGTCAACCTATCTAGGTTTAAAATTTCATAGGTTTGTCAAAAATTATATGTGGTCTTGTCATGGTCTTAAATGGTCCTAAATGTTCTCCATGTGGTCATATTTGTGGCTATATAGCCTTGTACAAAGTTTGATCTCATGTGTACTTGTCTAGTTTTAGGGGTCATTTATGAGGTTTTGGTGTGGTCAAAGGTTTGACATGGTTTAGAGTCATTATAAAAGGTTATTAATGTGTATTTAAGGTCATATTATCATGTGCTAACCTTTTATAATGTTCTTATGTGCTAAAATATCATTTTTGTCACCTTTTGGCCTATTTGGAGGATTTTTACATATCATATACAAAGAAAAACATTTAAATAAGGTTATCCAATGTACCTAATGTAATATAATGTTCATAATGGTCAGAGACTAACAAAATTTTAGGTTCAATGCCTAAAATGAGCAAAACACTCCTTTATAAACACTTTTGGGCACTTGCACAACCTTGAAAAATCTACTTGTAAGTGAAATAGTTTCAGAGTGTCCTTTGGACTTCCACAAGTCATATTATTGATTTGTATCAACTTTCAAATTGTATAAATGCTTAAGACACACTCTCTCCTCCACCACTATCTTCACAAACTCACAAAGACAAAATTCAAGTGGATGATATGGCTAGGAGAGAGAGCGAGAGAGTTAGGATTTGAAACTTTGGACATTGTTAAGGTTCCTAACAATATTTAAATTAATGGCATTTTTTTCATATTCATGACCTCTCCTTTATGAACAATTTCTAAGAGTGATAGTAGGTCACTATGGCTTATCTATTTAAGCAGTGTTTGATTTTGTTCCTATTTTTCCACTTCATAATTTGATGGAGAAGAATGGTTTTGAGGGATGTTTTAAGAGGTAAAAAATATATTTAAAATAATAGTTTCATTATCCAATTAAACTCCATGAAGTTTCTTCAACAAGAGGAAAATATTCCTCAAGTGTGTGAACATACCACCCTACTGCAAGTGTGTTTTAGTTGTTTTAAAGGATTGTCACCTTTAAAGGTTTCAATTACTCTATTTTTCATAAAATATCCTTATTATTAGATACTTCATGTGCTCTCCCTTGGAATGTAACCCTTGTATGCATTCTTCAAGTGTTTTGCTCTTTGGAAAGCATGTACTGTCTATGAACAACCTTCTCCAGGTTTGAAGTACCAAGGTTAAGATTTAATGGAAATAAGAAGTAAATTATATCATGAATGAGTAATATTTAAAAGTTTTTAATTACATATAATGAGATATGAGATCAAATTATACTCTCAACTAAGTTTATAAGGTGCTTCATTCACTCACAGGGCTGTAAACCTATAAGTGAGCTTTTATGGAGTCTAAGGTCTAGGTTAAGAGTGTTAAAATAGTAGAAAGACCTTGAGATACCATTAAAAAAACAATGTGACCTTGATATACCCATAAATACCATAATAATAAGCATAGGTGAATTAATAGACTCTAACTCTCAGACACATATCTTACACATGAGCTAACTATATGCACAGACTTGTACAAACTAGATAGACAAGTTGAATATGACATAATGCTTGGTTAGATGGTCTACATGAATAATGAGAGGTGTTATATAATGGTTTAAATGTTGATAAAACAATAAAAGTGTCTAAAGGCTTAAGAAGTTGTCTTTGTAACCCATATAAGCAAAATGAAGACCTACAAGCCCTAGACCTATAGTTCCTCATTTTGAAATAAAACCAACTATCAAGAATAGGGTAAAAAACAAGGTCAAATCATAACTTCATACATTTTAGATAGGAAATAAATACATATAATCATGAAATAATTTGTGTTTGAGAGCCAATGAGGTTCAGATGGGACTAAATTCACAAGCCTAATATGTCTACACAGGTTTACATAAGAAAGCAAGTGAGTAGGGGTTTGAAAATGCCATAAAAAGAGTTATCAATTTTTTTTTAAAGTAAAATAAACTCCTTTGAAGTTTTAATCTTATCAAAGTGTCATTAAATATTTTAATATTAACTTACATCCCTGATCAAACTCTCTCCAATAGTCACCTACAACCATAGCTTGGAAGGTATAAGCTAATAGGTGCATACAATTAAGATGTAGTTCCTAAACCAAATTACATAAGCTAAGTGAAGATTTGGAAACCATTAGTATGGAGGTTGTCACATTAAATGACTTAAAATAAGGTTCTAAACCCTAAAACATAGTCAAAACCTTTAATAAATGACACCTACAATTAGGCTTAGAGAGGTGTAAGAAGGGTATTGTATAGCCAAAGAAGTATGATGCCTGAGGGTGAAAATTAAAGGGTTTTAAACTCAAAAACTATATAAAATAATTTAAATTTATAAATATTCTTTAATTAATATCCTAAAATCCTCAAATGCAATTAGAACACCTCAATGTAATCACCTACAGGTTAAAGAACAATACAGGCTATGTTTAAAGCTTGAAAATAGAGGGTCACCTATAATAAATGATATGGGAGCTTGGGTGAAGTGATTGAAAATGTTTGAGGTTATTCTAAATCAAATAAAACACAAAGAAGTCATATAATAATTTATTTCACATAAGACCCATTTCAAACCCCTACCTACATAGTCATAGTGGTGTCTTTAGGCCTACTTGTATTGCCAAGAGATGATTACTTATTTAGAATGGATAAAGGAGGTAAGAAGAGAGGTGAAGCATCTGATAAAAGTTTCAAAGTGATGACATAACTTCATAAGTTCATCAAGTTTACCTAAAATTGAAAATAATACTAAAAACCCTATCAAGGCCTGTAAAACCTAATTCACACACAGACAAACCTAGGTATAACCATGAGAAAGGAGGTTTGGTGAGGGTGGTATGATGGTATAAAGATATTTTAAGGTGAAATATATTAGTAAAAACATTTTATATGAATTAAAAAGAAAATAAAATAAATAAAAGTATAGTTTGACCTCTCAAGACCATCTTGAACTCCTGCCATAGGTGATTGCACTTCAAATCAGAGTTTATATTACTTAGTGAGGCCATGATCTTGTAAATGGAGATAATAGGATTTCAAATATGATAATTATGTCTCCAAAATTCATTCTTGTGGCATCATTTATTGGATTGAGTTTCTATCATGCATGAACAATGCTTAAGAATTTAGACCCCTCTCTAATGGCTAGTTTATAGACCAAGAGTCATCTTCTCACACTCAAAACTATTTGGTCAGGATGTATGGGGACTTGAGAACCTAGGGATAATTGATGAGGCTATTAAAATTAAAAATTTTGGCATTGGTTTATGGATTGAGGGCCTAGGGTTTATGAAAAATCATTAAGAACCTAAGCCACTCTCAGTCCTCCTAAAACCCTAATAGAGACATGATGTGAGAAATAGAATTTTAAAGCACATCTAATGACCTAGTTTGACTCTCTAACCTCATGGATATTGTTGAAGACTCTAATTAGGTTCTCTAGGTGTATTTTTCATATACTTGAAATTGTATAAACTATAATAAATTCACTATTTTGCATGGTTTTTGGAGTTTTGTAGGGGTTTTGAGCAAAGGAGAACTTGAAAACTATTGGAGGATATTACCTAAGATGTATTTCATCTATTAAATCAAAGAAATATACATAGGACATCTTATAAGTGATCAAACAAATATTATTTTCCAAGGTATTCCTAAACAAGCCTAAAATGAGACTAGGTTTCAAGGCCATTCCATGGTTCTCACACTTCCACAAGGTATCAAGGCCTAAAATTTGACATGGAGGTTGGAGAAAATCTAATAGAAGTTAATCACATGCTTTTAGGTGGTTTCACATGTGTAGGAGAGATTTAGAGTAGAAAAATAGGGTTGAGGCCTAATTGAGGAGATAAGATAAGATAAGATAAGATAAATATATTAATGTTTGAAAAATTACCACAAAATTAGGTCAAAGGGACTACAAAGTAAAATAGTGTTAGATGAAAGTGAGAAAACCAAATGGTTTTCCAAGGAGAAAACAAAGCTGAAAGAGAAAAAAGGAGATGTAAATCCATAAAAGGCACCTACACTCACTCTATGGACCTAAACCTTGGCATGGAGATGTAAATCCATACTAGGTCCTCAAATATGCCCTTAGTTTTTTAGTACCATCCAAACACTGCTTTGCACAAAGAGGTTTACATGAATTTAGGGATATAAGGAAAAAATGCCTAATGAGAGTTTGAGGAGTAAAATATAGTTTTGGGAGTTGTTCCAGGAACCAAAATGGATTATTTCATATCTATAAGATATTTGAAGGCCATACATGAAGATAGAGTGACTTGGAGAATATGAGCTCAAGTTTTAAGCCACTTGGACAAAGCTAGGCATGAGAAATGAAGAGTTTCAAGACACCTAGGCATATGGATGATGAAAAGTTAGATCAGAGGAGTTTATAAATGTAGGTAAAGTATTAAATTAGAAGGTATGAATAAATTCATGGTATATTGATGATTAAAAAGTCCATTTATCGCTCTTCTTATGCAAGTAAGGTTGATTTTCAAGAAGTTGATCAAGGTGACAATCTGAGTTTCTAACTCCTATACCACTTAAAAGATGGAACATATTTAGAGGAGAGACACATGAATTTAGAAGTTTTTTTAGATTGTTCATAAATCCTCCTTATTTTTAAATTCCATGTGGACACTTGGAAATCTTCTCCTTTTATGCCCCCTCTCTCTTCTCAGATCTCTATATAAGCAACCACTTTTGGCCTTATAATGTATCCACATCTCTTATGGCAAAGCCCTACTAGTTTGAGTACTGATTTTGACTTTGAATAAAATATTTCAATTTGGTTTTAATTTTTCAACTTCTTGTTTAAGTGTGTGAAGTATTTCATGGTTGAATGGAAAGTGATAGTTATCTCTCCTTGTGTTCATCTCACTCTCTCATGCTTTGTGCAAGTAATCTACCTTCCAATAGGTCACATGAAGTGTAGTTAGTTATTTTTCAAGTTTTTAAGTGTATGGAAGATTAATAGTGTCTATAATCATACTTTATATTCATCTACCTTTATAAATACATGGCATCTTACCTTCATGTTGAAACACTTTTGTTAGAAGAACCTTGGGTGTTGAGATCAGTTTTGCAATTGCCCTTTCATAGTGCAAGTTCAAGTAGTCTTGTGGAGTCAATCATGGTGCATCACCTATGTTAGGTTAGTTTTAATCTCTTTTATCCATTTCCTTTTAAATAAATTATATTAGTGGTTAGTTGTAGGTGTGGTGCAAGGGAGCTAGTCCTTCAATCTATAGACTCATCTCTCCCATAAGTCACCCATAACTTGAGAGATGTTTCCATGTTACATAAAATTAAAGGAGGCTGTAGTAGACCTTCTTAGGGTGAAAATTTTATTGATAAATTTTTTTTCACCCTTGGTGGGACTCATGGTCCAATAAGTTGTCAAAGGTAGATGTTGATTTGGCAAATTTGAAGTTGTAAAAATTCCTTCATGTAGTATTTAGTGACTCCAACACTCATTGGCTCTTGGTTGCAGAGTAATGCTTCATTTTCATGACTAAGTTAAATACAAGGTATTCTAATAAAGGCATTACATTTGAATTTTTATAGTTACCTTACTATTCTCTTAGAGTAAATAGGTTTACTAACACCCATCCATACTCAAAGAATTCTTTGGCTGCTCACTTACCTATTAGGAGACTTTTCATGGGTCCAAATTTCAAGATGAAAACCCCAAGGAACCTACCCTTTGTTGAATTCAATGGCCATAGGCCTATATAACTTGCTCACTATAATGACATACCTATGTCAGCCCTCAAAAGTATGCCTTCATAGATGAGATAAGATGCCACTACCCTTATTAAACACATAAGAAACATTGCCAATTTTTATAATATACATAACATCACTAAAGAGGACATTATTATCATATTGTTGGTTATTTATTTCAAGGTAAAGGCACTTGATTGGTATGGAATTTTGGCTCCCAAATCTATCACTACATGGGATGAATTGGGTGATGCGTTGAGAAGGAAGTTTGAAGCCAAATCTGGTCACTTGTCCTTGATCAAGCAACTAACTACAATAAAGAAATCATGTCAAGACACCATTCAATACTTCAATATACTATTTAAAAAGATTTGGGATAGGATCCCACTCCTAGTAAGGCTTAATGCCCATCATGATTTCATTTATTTCCTTAAATATTTCAATTGTGATATATCCATGATGATTTAATCCATGGGAGGGGGACTTTACCTAATGCCTATGAGACTAACATAAGGGTTGAGAACTACCTTATTCAAGCTGGAAAGATATCCCCTAAAACTCCCATGCCTTTTTTTCCTAATTTGAAAGCTCTTATGCCTAACATTTCTCCTATTTCCACACCAATAAGCAAGCTGCCCCTAATCAACCAAGCAAGCAAAAGGAAGAAGATATGATCAAGATTCTTAGAGAAGAGGTTTAAACTCTTAAGAAGCAACACTAACAACAAAAATGGAGGTATTTTCAAGGCCCCTTCTATCCCTATCAATATTATCAAACTCTTAGACAACCTTTTCAAGGTCAATATCAAGAATAAGGGTAGCTAACTCAAGTGAGGCAACACAGTGGAAAAAATCAAAATGTTCCTTCTACTTCCAAAGCACGTATACCTATCAAAAATAATATTGTACAAGATAATAGAAAGTAGCCTTCATGGAACTAACCTCATGAGTATTCCACTTACACAAATGATATATTCAATCAAGCCTATATGGCTCAATGGGGAGCAATGCCTTCCATGACTTAAGAGGAGATGCTTAGTGGAGGAGAGAACATTGGAGGAGATGCTCAATCAAATTTTGCTTTGACGAATTGCCTTCAAAAAGACTCATGTGCAATTAATTATCAAGTCCATCTCAATGTTAGTTCAAGCTCCATGGCTATAAATACATGGTTAAAGTGGATAGTGATTGAGGAAGTATAAGGAGTAAGTAGTGGTTCAAATATAAAATCTTAAGAAACTCAAGGATCAAGTATGACAAATGCATCCCCATAGATCAAGTAAATAAAAAAACTTAGAATATTAGATCTCCTTCTATGCCTTCTCCTATCCAACAAGTTGCATAAGCTAGTGGTAGTGTTATATCTATTAAAGGACATGACAAGGTTGACATATCTCCTATGAATATTGTGGAGAAGATGAAGAAGTTTCATGTAAGCATCCCAATGTGGGAAACACTATACATCCCTAGATAAAGAGACTTGCTCCAAAATGAGCTCTCTAAGCTCAATGCATCACCTAGGTGGCCTAGTGAAAGAGGGGCAGTTTTGATAAATGAAGTGAAGACTAAAGATGGGCAGCCAATCTAATTTGAAAGAAATGATAAACCTCCTCTATTATACTCTCCATCATCATTGGAGACTAATTGGTGAACAATTAATTGATTGATAGTAGAATAAGTACATCAGTCATGCCTAAACAAGTAGAAGATAAGTTGAAGTTGAAGTATGAGTCACACTCTAAGGGGGTGTTACAATTGGATGGATCAGCTACCAAGATGGTTGGCATTATCAAAGGTTTGTAATTCACTCTCCATGCTTGTCCTACTTTTCTATCTCCAAAGATGTGGTGGTTGTAGATGTGCCACCTCACTTTGCCCTTTGCTTTGTTCTCATAGAGCAGCTATGACTTTAGGAACATTGTTTTTCACCCTAAATGAAGTAATAAAAATTATTTCATAACCTCAAACATGTTTTGAGCTATGTACATAATAAGTTAGGTGTGTTTTTTTGAGTGTTTTTATGTGTGGTTTTCCCTAAATGACTTTGGCATAGTGTGTTTGCTTCTTGTTGTGTGGTTTGGTATCAATTTGAATTCATTAGAAGGCATGTTAGTTTTAGTTTGTAATTTAAGGGTGACTCCATTTTCCAATAGAAGGATAGGCCATTGATCCATTAGTATTTCAGGCATACTACCCCTATGAATCACCAATTTATTGACCAAATTTTGACCCCAAGTCAAAATTAGTCAACCCTTCTAGGTTGAAACTTTTATAGGGTTTTCAAAACTTGTATGTGGTCTTATCATGGTCTTAAATGGTCCTAAATGTTTTCCATGTGGTCATATGTGTCCTTATCTATCCTTATCCAAAATTTGATCTTATGTGTATTTGTCTATTCCTAGGGGTCATTTATGAGGTCTTGGTGTGTTCAAGTGTGGTAAAAGGTTTTATGTGGTTTAGAGTCATTATAAAAGGTTATTAATGTGTATTTAAGGTCATATTATCATATGTTAACCCTTTATTATGTTCTTATGTGCTAAAATATCATTTTGATCACATTTTGGCCTATTTGGAGGAGTTTTACACATATTCAAAGGAAAAAATTTAATGTTAGAGAATATTCAGAATAGTCATATACTGACAAAATTTCAAGTTCAATGCCTAAAATGAGCAAAACACTCCTTTATAAGCATTTTTTGGCACTTTTATGGCCTTAAAAGATCTACTTGTAAGTGAAAATGGTTTAAGAGTGTCCCTTTGGATTATAAAATTCATATTTCATCTTTGGATAAACTTTCATGCCATATAGATGCTTCAAACACTCTCTCCTTCATCACTACCTTCACAAGTTGAGAAAGGCAAAATTCAAGTGGATGGTATGGCTAGGAGAGAGAGAGTTAGGAGATGAAACTTTGGAAATTTTTAGGGTTCATAATAATATTCAAATTAATTTCTTTTTATTATATATTCATGGTCACTCATTTATGAACAATTGTTAAGAGTGACAATAGGTCACTATGCCTTATCCATCCAAGCAGGGTCTAATTTTGTCCCTATTTCTCCACTTTAGAATTCAATGGAAAAGAATGGTTTTAAGGGATATTTTAAGAGCTAAAATATATATTTTTAATGGTAATTTAATCATACAATTAAAATCCATGGAGTGTCTTCAATAAGAGGAAAAAATGCCTCAAGTGTGTGAGCATACCACCCTACTACAAGTGTGTTTTGGTTGTTTTGAAGGATTATCGCTTTCAGAGGTTTCAAGTAATCCATTTATCATAAAATATGAGCCTAATTGCAAACCATTTTAATGCCTCAAGTATCTAACATTGTTATCCACTTTTACCGCTATTGTCCAAATTGATCACAGAGACCTAAATTTTTTAAGGTTTTTACACTATGTCAGTATGAGCCTACTTGCAAAATCTTGAGTGTTGAATGTAGAGGAGCTCACTATAGAGATGATTTAATATTCAAAACCTAACTCTCCATCATGCCTGATGAAATGGGATTTGAATCACTTAGAGAAATTGGGGGGGGGGGTGTTAGTGTGTAATATGCACTAAATTTATAATACACACCCCTTGTGTGGTCATGCTACCTACATACCAATACTTTGAATAGGATCAAGCCATATGTAATTTATGAAATAGTTTAATGCAGATGTAAAATGATAATTTTTATAGTGTTTTAAATGAATAGGGATTGGTATGAGAGTTTGAATAAGTTTGTAGATGTGTTGAGTGACTGTATGTAGAGAATATAGAAGTTTTCCTTAATGCTTAGTTTGTATTCTTGATTGCTTTGTAAGATTTGTCACGCCCTTTGTAAATGAAATTTGGATGGGATTTTATAAGGAAAAATTAGTCATGGGTCAAATGTATTCATGTTAGGTTGACATAATGAAGGATAGGGATCAAATGAAAATGACCATTTGGGCTCAAAAAAGCAAATAGACAGGAGTGCCAAAAATGAGACACCCTAGGGTTTGATGCTATAGTATAGGTATGGTGCTCCTATCCTAAAAGATTAGGACATAGGGGAATAATATTGGCCTAGGAAATATAACCTAGCTAAGGTGGAATCATCATTTAGAAGGTTATGGATGATTGTAAATGAGCAAAAAGGTGTCTAGAAGGGTCACAAGACCATGTAAGAAGGACCTATGGATAGGGTGTCACAAGCCACACTCAAACTAACAATTTGGAAATTTTATATGACTAAATATAGTGAAATAAAATCCTTTGAATTTGGAACCTTCTTAAAGTGTCATGATAGAGTTCAAAATTAACTTATAAGCCTCATTATCAAACTCTCTCCAATAATCACCTACAACCATGACTTAGAAGGTATAAGCTAATAGGTGCATATAGTGAAGATGTAGTGCATTGAACAAATTAAATATTGTTAGTGAAGAGTTGGAAACCCTAAGTAGGAGGTTGTCACATTAAATGACTTACAACAAGGTTATTAACCCTCAGACATAGTCAAAACCTTTAATAAATGACACCTATAGTCAGGCTTAGAGAGGTGTAAGAAGGGTATTATATATCCATAGAAGTATGATGCCTGAGGGTGCCAAGGCAAGGGATATAAACTAAAAAACTATAGAATAACCTTGAAATTTCTCAGTAGTATCTAATGAAGATCTCAAAATCCTCAAATGCAATTAGAACACCTCAATGTAATCACATACAAATTGAAAATAAATACAACCTATGTTTAAAGCTTGACAAAATAAAGTCACCTTAAATTAATGATATGGGAGATTGGGTGAAGTGATTGACAATGTTTGAGTTTATTTGAAATCAAATTAAACACAAATAAGTTAGATAAGAACTTACTGCACATGTGACCCATTTCAAATCCCTACCTATACAGTTAGAGTGGTGTCTTTAGGCCTGCCTACATTACCAAGAGAGGATTGGTTGTTTACAATGGATAAAGGAGGTAAGAATAAAGGTGAATCATTTGATAAAAGTTTCACAATGATGATATAACCTTATAATTCCCATAGTTCACCTAAAAGTGAAACAAATACTAGAAACCCTATCTAGGCCTTTAGATCTTAATTCACACACATAGGTAGACCTAGGTGTAGTCATGAGAAATGAGGTTTTGTGAGGGTGGTATGAAGGTATAAAGATATTTTAAGGTGAATTATGTTAGTTTGAACTATTTAGATATATTCATAAGAAAATCAAAGTAGGAAAATAATAATTTGACCTCTCAAGACCATCTCAAACTCCTCCAATAGGTGACTACACTTGAAATTAAAGTTTCTCTTACTTGGTGAGGCCATGATATTGTATATGGGGATAAGAGGATTTTATATATGATAATTAGGTCTCCACACTTCATTATTTTGGCATAATTTATTGGATTGAGTCTCTAATATGCATGAACAATGCTTAAGAACTTAGACCCCTCTCTAATGGCTATTTTGTAGACCAAGAGTCAACTTCTCACACTCAAAATTGTACGATCAAGATGCATGGGGACCTAATAACCTAGGGATAGTTTATGAGGCTAGTAAAATGGGAAATTTTGGCATTATTTTAAGGATTTAGGGCCTAGGGTTTATGAACATTTGTTAAGAACTTAAGCCACACTAAACCCTCTTAAAACCCTAATAGAAACCTGATGTGAGAAATGGAATTATAAAACACATTTAATGACCTATTTTAACTCTCTAACCTCATGGATATTTTTTAGGACTCAAATTTATTTCTCCAAGTATATTTTGTTTATACTTGCAATTATATAGACTATAATAAATGCACTATTTTGCATGATTTTTGATGTTTTGCATGGGTTTTGAGAAAAAGAAAACTTGAAAACTATTGGAGGATGTTACCTAAGATTTATTTCATCTACTTAATCCAAAAAATCTTCATAGGACATCCTAGAAGTGATCCAACAAAGCTCATTTTCGAAGGTAGTCCTAAACAAGCCTAAAATGAGACTAAGTTTCAAGGCCATTTCATGGTTCTCACACTTTCATAGAATATCAAGGCATAAAATTTGACATGGAGGTTGGTAATAGTATATGAAAAGTGAATCAAATCATTTTAGATTTTTGCATATTTGTGGGAGAGATATGGAGCATAAAAATAGGGTTCTAGACAAGGAAGCCTAATTGACGAGAGAAAAGGTAGAACAAAGCACTTCCACACACTCTCTAGATCTAAAAATTAGAATGAAGATGTAAATCCATACTAGGTCCTCAAATGTGCCCTTATTTTGTTAGTACCATCTGTACACTTCCTTACACAAGGAGGTTTACATTATTTTAAGGCTACAAGGAAAATAGGCCTAATGAGAGCTTAAGGAGCAAAATGGAGTCTTAGGAGTTGTTATAGGAACCAAAATGGATTTTTTAAAGTTTGATAAGATATTTTAAGTCCATACATGGAGATAAAGTGACTTAGAAAATATGAGCTCAAGTTTTGAGCCACTTAGACAAAGATAGGCATGGGAAATGAAGAGTTTCAAGACACCTAGGCATATGAATGATGAAAATTCAAAGCAAAGGGGTTTATAAATGTATGAAATGTGTCAAATGATAATTTATAAAGGCATTCATGGTGTATTAATGATTGATAAGTCCATTTATCAATCTTCTTATGCAAGGAAGGGTAGTTTTCAAGAAGATCATCAAGGTGTCAAGTTGAGTTTCTAATTCCTATGCCACTTGGAGGATGGAACATCTTCAGAGGAGAGACACATGGATTTGGATTTTTTTTTATAATATTATTCCTTGTTTTTAAATTCCATGTTTACATTTTTAAATCTTCTCATTATAAACCCTCCTCTCTCTTCCCAAATCTCTATATAAGTAACCACTTTTGGCCTTGTTATGTATCCACATCTAGTATGGTGAAGTCATGATAGTTTGATCACTAATTTTACCTTTGAATAAAATATTTAAAGCTAGTTTTAAATTATCAACTTATTTTTTAAGTGTGTGAATTAGTTCATTATTGAATGGCAAGTGATAGTTATCTCTCCTTGTGTTTATCTCATGCTATCATGCTTTGTGCAAGTAATCTACCTTCCAACAGGTCACATGAAGTGTAGTTAGTTGTTTTGTGTCTTTAAGTGTAAGGAAGAGTACTAGTGTCTATAATAAAATATTATATTCATCTACCTTGAGAAATTCATGACAACTTACCTTCATGTTGAAACACTTTTGTTAGAAGAACCTTAGGTGTCGAGATCAGTTTTGTAATTGCCTTTTCATATTGAAAGTTCAGGTAGTCTTGTGGAATTAATATTTGGGCATTTCCTCTATCAGGTTAGTGTTAATCTATACCATCCCTTTCCATTAAAATAAATTATATTAATGGTTAGTTGTAGGTGTGGTGCAAGGGAGCTAGCCCTTTCATCTAGAGACTCATATCTTCCATAAGTCACCCACAATTTGAGAGATGTTTCCATGTTACATCAAATTGAATTATCCTAGAGTAGACTTGCTTAGTGTGCAAGTTTTATTGATAATAACACTCACACTATAATAACCCAAACTCAACTCTTATACTCATAGACTCACATCTGATATTCTTTCCCAAATCCCACACGTGCATTGACATCCACATACTCTTATTATCATTTAACATGGTACACAATGAAAATTTAACACCATAGACTTGCATGAAACAATATACTACCAAATATATCCTATATTTTCTTGTAGAGGTTAAACTAGTCCAATTGCATTATAAAAAAATTACTATTACAAAAAAAGTGAAACAACATACACACCGAACCAACTACTACTAACAATAATAAAACTCTTTGGATGTGGAAACCTACAAATCCCACACAAATAGGATGAAATCCACAAAACTTCATTAAAATACCTATAAACAACACACACACACACACACACACACACACACACACACACACACACACACACACACACACACACACTACACCATATATATGTAACTCTGAATCTGCTATGAAGCATACATATAAATCTTGAATGGAATCACCTCATATGAATAAGAAGGTTTTCATCCTTAAATTCATAAAGGAAACTAGGAGGGTTTTTTGTTCTCCTAATCTCAACACTCCAAGGGTTTTCATCCTGGGAGTTAATAATCTAAACATAAGGTTCAAGATTTAAAAAATGGGGGGTTTATGATTTTCAAAAGATTCATTTCAAAGGGAAAGAGATCATACTTATATAATTTACAAATAAAGAGGATAAATTAAATAATAATAGAGAGAGAAAATGGGGCATAGAATTTCACATGGGAAATAAGCTACCAATAGTGATAAGTTTATAACCATGTACAAGAGTCAAAATTAAATCTTGCACCTTTGACAAAAATAATTTCCCTTCCTCATGCTTCAATAATGATACCTCTCTCACATATGTGAAGGGGAATCAATGATATAAACTTTGTCATCATCCACCCATGTGTCCACATGCTTCCAAAAATGTCCCAACCTCTTTGTTAATTCTCCACACTCTAAATCATGAAGCTAATTAGAAATGTAATCAAACACATTCATGTGAACATTAAATAAACTAAACTTGTCTCTTTAGTATAGTGGTATGACCCACTCCATTCATATGAACTTGTTCTCATGTGAGATTCTCCATGGGCTAGGCCACATCATCCATAGGTCACCTCCTCTACTGCATCATCACCTACATCACTTTCCACATCACCATGGATAGTGATAGTGAATGGTGACCCATGAATAATGCCTATGAATAGTAACTTGTGAATAGTTATCCCATACTGATATTTCCTTACATCACCTGACTTAGCCTATGAGAATAAAATAGGTTAATTGTCTTCCACAAGTGTCTCATTCAGAAAAAAGGGGACATTACACATTCAATATTACTTGATTATGTAATATAAAGGTAAGAAGGTCCCAATGGTCTTATCTTAGTGAAAGGATAATGGGAAGAGAAGTGGGTTGATATTACAATAATTGGTAAGATGTTATTGGAATAGGATTGGAAGAGGAATGATCTTGATTATTAAGGTTTAAGGTCATCTTGGTTAAGAAGACCAAATTGGAGAGAGGCTTGGTTTCTTTCAAGTCTTGAATATGACCCACCATGGTGGAGATGAGCTCTTTTGGTGTATATTTGGTAATGGGTTTGGGGGGCTCCATCACAGTAGGATTTAAATGAAGAGATTGGTATCCCATGATGAACTGATTTATGTTTTGTATCTCTGGAGGATTCATTGTAGGTTGTGTGGGTGATGTGAAAGTGTTTTGATCAATGTTACAAAGGGTTGGAGATGGTTGTAATCTACTTAGTCCATTTTATAAAATATGAATCCTTTCAACATATTGATTGAATCTCACTATGATTTCAACATCAAGAATTTGTAAACTAATTTGAGGTCTAGTCATAATATGTGGGTACAATCCACCTCTAGTGGAAAAATTTGTGTCATTATAGTCATAAAAACTTTCCAAAGGATTCCATAACTCTTGACTGACTACCCAAGATTTGGTTTGTAGTGTAAAGGAAGAAGATTTTCAAAATGGATAATAATTCTTAATGTGTTGATTGTATGTGATACTAAAAAAAAAGAAAGAAGCTTCACTAGGAGGTTGAACACTTTTTTTTGTAAGACTCAAGGCTAAAATTCCTTTCATTTTCCTCACTAGACATATTTTGGGAATGTGTAGACACCCAAATAATAAATGGAAAAGGAAAAAAGATGAAGGAATGAAAAGAAAAGAATAAATGTAAAAGGAGAAGCCTTTCACACTAGGTTCACTATATTTTTACATGCAAAAAGTGACTTGCTAAAATTATTGCACTCAAACTCCAAAGGTCAAGCCAAGACAATCAATGAAGAAATGATGCAATGGTTGGGATATTATTTTAGTTGGTTTGGTTGAGGTGGATCAATGGATTGAACTATAAGAGCTAGAAGAGCCAGTTGGTTTCAATGAAATACCTACATAGGGTTTTGAGCAACAAGTGATAGAGGATGTTTGTGTCTATACTAAAATAACTTAGCTATGTCAAAATGCTCATTAAAGGCAGAAAATTTTGGTGTAATGATGTCCTAATAATACATGAAATGTAAGAGGACTAGTTTGTGTAATTATTTGTCTATGTTAAGCTCTCAAAATGGGCTGAAATAGGGTTGGATGATTCTAGGTATATGATTGGATCTATTAGATTAGACTTGCCCAAGAAATGACTTTTACAAAGTGAATTAAATTAGATGAGGCTAGAATCGAGGATGAAATGAGATTTGAACTTGGAGTTTGTAGGCTTAAAAAACTAAGAGTTGAATTTATCGTATTAGTTAGGCTTCAGTCAACTTAGTTTGCTCCTCTAGAGTGTTTAATAAGCTAATGATGAGGTTAAATAATGTATTGAAGTGAAAAAATTGTAGCCTAAGCTTAGATTCTATGTTGTTTTGAGGGTTATGGGTTGGTATAGGACTTGGTACTTGCAAAAACATTATTGCTCTATGTAAATGAGCTTATTCAAAGAATATCTTTCAAGGATGAGGACAAATTTTGTTTGAGGTTCTGGAATGCGTTATTATTATTGTTGTTGTTGTTGTTTTTGTTGTTGTTGTTGTTGGGTGAATATTTTGTCAACCATCTAACTGGTGAGAAAAATAGGTCTCTTCAACCACAACATAGGGAGATTGGTCGGCCAAGTGTGCAGGTTTACTACATCAATAGGGGACAAATCTCTCCTCTCATCAAGGGGAGGTTCCCTATAAGTATGAGATGCTATATACTATATATATAAGTTGAAAATAACACTCAGGGGTAGAATAACACCATCCATCTCTCTTTTCTTAGAGATGATGTTTCATAAACAAAGGAGAAAATCTTGGTGAAGACACTGAAGGCACTTCTCTTCTTTCAGAAGTGTTCTTACAGGGAACAGTAGGAGTTCTTTCAAGTAATGACAAGTAACTAGTAACAAATGGCATAGTAACCAGTAGACTAAGATGTAGTGCAAAGTCTCCACCTCGACTGCCCAAGAGTTGAATACGAAGGATAATGAGGGCATAAAGTCATCCTAAGATCCTTTACATAGGAATAGAAAGAAAACACACTAAAGGCAATTGTGGGGGCACAAAGTCTCTCCATAGTTGGCTTCAGGACACCTTCCTGATTACTTCCACTAGTTCTACTTGTTAGATCAAACAAACAAGAATGCTCCTAGGAAACAAACATAAGAACAATTTCATAAAATAGCACAAGCATAACATCACAAAGTTGGCAAGTAACTTACTTTCTCATTCAGATAAAATAATATGAACAACAATCTGAGCTCAAAGTCTCAGTATTTGCCTTTCAATTTAGGCAGAGTTTTGCTTCTTATTGGGAAGATCTCTTTTAAAATGACATAAGAGAATACCATATATAGTAGCCAAGAAGGCTTGGCCCTTTTTTTATGAAATAACCCATGTTGTGCATTCAATGCCTTGAATGCATTTTTAATTTTGTCAGGGGGCCATGCTGGAATAGGGCAACTGCCTTAAATATGGCATGTCATTTCATCTCAAATGTCTTTTCCTAGGTCTAGATCATCTAGTGTTTGCGTAGCTATCCATTTTGTCTTTACTTCCTAGGGGAAAAATAGGCCATGTCTTCAATGTTTAAGGGCTCAAAAATCCACCTTGCAGAATGTTCCACCTACTAAAATAAATATTGCATAGATATTTTGGCCTTTCCCTCTTTCAAATTCTTTTGGTTCTTTCCTCTTGGTAGTTCTTCCTTTCGCCTTGAAGGTCTTTGAATGTCTTTGAAAGCATCTAGGTCTGTGATTAAGCCTGTAAAAATCAATAGCTATTTTATTGCCATAAATTTGATGTCTTCGAGTCCGTCATCATTTGAAAGCCAATGGCTAGTTGGCTACCTTGTGATGGCCGTGGGCCCGTCATCCTCCTTAGCAATTCCTTCATGTCTTTCCTGCTTGCTTTGGCCACTTTTTGCTGATCTTAAGAAATGACACGTGGCACCTTCCACTATGAAATAGGCAATGACATTTGGTAGCATCTGCTTAACTTATAAAAGCTCTAGACCCCTTTTGAGAGTCTTATGGAAGATGACACATGGCAGCTTCCACTGAGCTCCTAGAAACACTGTAGAAACATTTAGGAATCTTTTGGATTCATGAAAATGCAAAAACTTATCACATTTTCTTTGACCTGAGCACCTCACCTGGGGCCCACCATAGTCCTTACAAAACAAAAGGAAGAAACTACAGATGTTGACACTTGTCACGCTCTATTGAGCTTTTCAAGGGACACGTGGCATCTTCCACTGCTTTATAGAAAAACATATTACAACCTTCCACTGTCACCACTTGGTGCCCTCTGTGGGACTCTGAGAGAAGCCTATTGAAATAAGCTTTGAAACTTATTATAAACTTGAGATGCAAATGTAGACACTTGTCATGCTCCATTGAGCTAAAATAGGACATGTGGCACATTCCACTGCTTTAAAACTTATTATAAATTGAGTCTCAGTAGATGACACTTGGTAGCTTCCACTGCACTTTAATAACTCACCCAGGACCCACCACAGTCCTTACTTAAATAATGAAAAAAAGGAATGAACTGTAGAGTTTAACACTTGTCAACTTCCACTGAGCTTTACAAGGGACATGTGGTACGCTTTGCTATTTTTAGAAATAAATTATAATGGGTCTCGATAGATGACACTTGGCAGCTTTTGCTTGACTTTTTCTTTTGGGCACTCCTTTGAACTGTCAAACTGTGAAGCAGTTGAACTTGATGAACTTTGACAAAGTGCTTGACTCTTTGAAGCTTACCGACGATGTTAAACCCTTTTTGGTGGAACCAACCCTAAAAATGCCCAAGTACTAGAAACTTGCTACTTTAAGATAATTTACTTGCTAAAGCCATTGAACTTGTTGGACCTACTAATTTCAAGCATGTTGAGTCTATAGAAACATATCTACAGAGTTTGTATATTCAAGCCTATAGGGTCCATAGAAACTAAGTCCATAGTTTTATCTAAGCTTTCTCTAACCTTGAAATAGTTTATAGAAATTATCTATAGGGTCCCTTAGCTATAAAAGTTGGAAAAATAGAGAATTTGAAGGATCATAACAATTTTTTGAGAAAGAAAGAGATTATTTTGGTCTGTTGGATCAAAATAGTTCATGTGTTGTCCCAAAAATGAGAAATCTATTTTTGGGGACAACAACTGGCTCCAGTTGGGGAACTTGCTTCAGATGAACACTTGGAACAACTGAGGGGAGTAAAAACCAAAATCTCTAGTGCCTTAAAGTATGCCATTGGGCTATGGAGTCATGCTACCCAAAAAGAAAGTCTCGAAAATTTGAAAACAAATAGCACACAACAAAAACAAAGGCTATATAAATATACATATGTATATGTGAGCTTATCTGATACTTCAAGAGTTGAAGTGCTTCCAATGCTACCCATTGTGAGGTAGAGAAAAGGGTGTGCCATTTGGATACCTCAACAAGAAACTATTTTCACCATTGAGCTAATGAATAGTAAAAGGGCCCCTCCATAGGGAGTCAAACTTTCCATGCATTCCCTTTGGTTCTTTGCTTTTTGGTCAAAGAGCTTCTTCACCAGACCTTGATGGGTAGAAATTTGGTCCACCACCATTGTTTTCTACTCATCTAACTTAGTCAGACACATGATCATCTTATCAATGGAGATTTCATATGTCTGATCTTCAATTGCCTTAGCCAATTTCAATGCTAGAAATTCTAGGGTGGTTGGTATCTCAACATTGAGTCCATAAAGAAGTTGGAAAGGAGAGATACCAATTGCCCTTTTTAGTGTAATTCTATCTACCCATAGAGCATCAACCAATGCTTTATGCCATGTCCTTTGGTTGTCATCTACCAGCTTCCTGATGATTGTCATCAAGTTCTTATTACTTGATTCAGCTTGTCCATTCCCTTGTGGAAAGTAATTAGAAGAATGGGAGAGGGTGATCCCATAGTAAAAATAGAATTAAGTGATCTCTTGGGAAGTGAAACAAGCTGCATTGTCAGTGACAATCTTGGTTGGGACCCCAAACCTAGAAATGATGTTCTCCTTGAGGAAATTGCACACTACTTCTAAAGTAGCATGTTTGGTTGGGATAACTTTCACCCACT
This sequence comes from Torreya grandis, assembly GCA_037957365.1. Taxonomy (NCBI): domain Eukaryota; kingdom Viridiplantae; phylum Streptophyta; class Pinopsida; order Cupressales; family Taxaceae; genus Torreya; species Torreya grandis. The sequence continues at coordinate 354,170 of JARHVA010002115.1, forward strand.
TGGTGAAGTAATCTATTGTTGTGAGGACATAATCATATCCAGCGCTAGAAGATGGGTTTATAACACCAATGAAATCAATTCTCCATTGATAGAATGGCCCCTCTATGACCACTGGGTTGAGAGGTAGGGTAGCTAACTTGGGTCTTCCAACAAACTGCTGGCATAGTTCACATTTCCTTACCCACTTGTATGCATCTTGAAAGAGAGTTGGCCAGTAATACCTGGCTCACAGAATCTTATGGGTAGTTACAGGAGTAGAGAAATTCCGTCCATAGGCCAAATTATGGAAGGACTTTAGAAGTTGGTTCTGCTGCTCTTTGTCCATGCAGGGAAGGAATACTCCATTAAGGCTCCTCTTCTATAGGCCGTTGTCCCAGAGGACAAAATTGGTAGCTTTCAGCTTGATAGTCCTTTTTTATTTATAAAATAGGTGAGTAAAACACTCACCATAAGTAAGGAAATGAGCAATACCTAAATACCACTCATTCGTAGTGGAGACAAAAAGGACTATTGGAGTGTCTTCTTCTTCTGATTCTTCATGCTCTATTCCTCCTAGCTTGTTATTAGTAATTAATTGGCATAGGCCTTTTCCATGTACCAATTTTTTTGGTTTGATGACTAGATCAAAATCCTAGATTTTTGCAATCTAATTGCCTCTCTTCATCCCAAACTTCTACTGAGTTAGTATGGATTTAACTATGGTATCAGGAACCAAGGCAGTAATGTGTGAATTCAAGATGTAGAAGCAGAAATGCTTCACTGCCTTGACCACTGCATAAGCATGCTTTTCCATGTTTGAATACTTTAGCTCATGAGATTTGAGAGGAAAACTCATGAAAGAAATGGGAGATTCCACACCTTCTTGGTTCTGCTGGACCAAAAGTGCTAAAAGTGTGTGTTCAAAAGCATAACTATATATGGTGAATTCCTTATTGTAATTTGGACATACCAGAATTAGGGCATGGGCAATGGCTATCTTTATGTCTTAGAATGCCAATTTAACTTTTTCAGTCCAATTGAAGATGGCCTTTCCCTTCATCATATTTACAATATGACGAGTCTTCTCAGCAAACTCGAGGATGAACCTTCTTAAGAAATTCACCTTTCCAAAGAAAGAGTGAACTAAAACCTTACTTATGGGCAAAGTAAGATCTTGGATAGAATTAACTCTTTCTGAGTTAATATTTATGCCTCCTTTGGACATAACGTGTCGGAGAAGTTTCCCTTTTGTTACTCCAAAAACTGACTTCTTGGGGTTCAAAGAAATGCCATTTTGGCAACAGTGCTCCAGCACTTGTTGCATGTGGCGTACATGATCTAAGAGATGCTTAGAAAAGATAGTAAAGTCATCAAGATAAACTATAATGAACTTATCCATTTCATCCTTGAATGTAAGGTCCATTGCTCTTTTAAAAGTGGCACCAACATTAATCAGGCCAAATGGCATCCTTCTATATGCAAATGTGCCCCAAAGCGTGGTGAAAATAGTCTTGTGCTAGTCTGCTTGACCAACTTCAACCTGATTATATCCTAAAAAGCTATCTAGCATTGATAACATCTCTAAGCCAGTCACTGTTTGAAGCACTTGGTCCATGATAGGCAAAGGGTAGTTATTCTTTAAGGATGACTGATTCAAGTTCTTGAAATCCACACAAAGGTGAATTTTGCCATTCTTCTTCCTTATAAGCACTATATTTGAAATCCATGTGGAATGATGGATTGGGAAGATTACCCTAGCATTCAACATTTTTTGTATATCAGACCAAATGGTACCTAATATCTTTGGATTATACTACCTAGACTTTTGCTTGTAAGGTGCCGAATTAGCCTTAAGAGGAATGTCATGTCGAATTTCATCAAGCTTGAGTGACTTTAGGTCATCATAAGAGCATGCTAAGATGTCCATGTACTGACAGAGTAGAGTAGTGAACTTGAATCTCTCCTCTAGGATGCATCATTTCTCAATGTTCACCATCTTGGGATCATCTTTGGTACCTAGATTTACTTTATCAAACTCCTGGGAGGAGTTTGAATCTATTGGCTACTGTTTGGTGAACCTATCATGTTTGTCGAATAGCTTTTCAAGAGAAACTAGGCCTTTGGGAATTTTATTCCCTTTCAATTATAAGAACTCCTCACCTACACTAGAACTTGACTCAGGGGCTGGTTTAAACTGTTGAGGCTCAGTGCCTTCAAAATGTAGCCATTCAAAGCTATCCTTCTACTCCAGGAAGGCTATGATTTGGTTGTCATTGTTAAACACTTGCCAATGATTGGTGTTATTAGGCACACTTGGTTGAAAGACCAACTCAATAGTGTACTTGTCTCCTTTGAAGTCTAGGTGAGGAACCAACAAAGTTGCTAAAAAGGCCAGTGCATCAGCCTGGTCATTGAATTTTATAGGAATAGTAGAGATGCTGAAAGCATCAAAGATTTCAATCTGATCCCAGTCTAGATCACGATAGTGGAAAAATCTCTCATTATTGGTTTGATACAAGTTTCTCACTTGACAAACCACCAGTTCAGCATCTCCTGTGGCATGAAGGAATTTGATGCCTTTCTCTTGAGCAACCCTCAATCCAAGTAATAGAGATTCATACTCAGCTATGTTATTAGTGTTGCTAAACTGTAAATTGTAGGATGAAGGAAAAATATCTCCTTGAGGAGATATCATCACAGCCCCAGCTCCTAAACCGATAAAAGAGTAGTTGCCATCGAATTCAAGAACCCATACCTCATTAGACACTATTTTTCCTTTAGATTCCTCTTCATTTGGAGGTGGAGATCCTTCCACATTGGTATTGCACTCCACCAATTCTCTTGCTGTTCTAGCTAAATGCATTTCTAGGTTGTCACCTATAGGAGCTTTATCAGATGCCTCATAAACTTCATCCATGGATAGAAAGTAGTTACCTATGCCTAAAGACTCAAATAGAATTTGAGCTTCTGGTGCCGAGGTCTAGGTAACTACATATTTTGCTTCCTTTTCAGGGAGCAATATTTTCATAACACTTTTGACTGGAATCCTTACTTTGGATAAGTCCATGCTCAATTCACCTCCAACATCCTTGCAAAAGTTTCATCTAAAAAGTATGCCATATGAAGCTAGGATGTTAGCCACCAAAATATTCATCTTGATTCTTTTGTCTGGGAATGTTGTAAATGTGAATTGGCCATCCTTAATTTGCCCCAGTAGTGGTACTTGCTTATTTTCCATGGAGAAACATCTCTCAAATGTTTTGGTTAGTTTAAGGCCAAGGGATTTAACCACTTTGGCAAACATGACATTGTTTAAAGCTCCAAAATCAATGATACAATTGTTTAGCTGATGTCTATTTATCAGTAATGAGACATAAAAAGGTTTAGTCCTACCAGGAACAACAGGAGGAGTAATGACAAGATTGTTCCTAGTGGGTGCATCCTTAGGGGAATCATGAGTCACCTTCAGAATTTCTCATCCTACAAAGATGGCTTTGTTCTTTACACACTGAACCTATTTATCCAATTACTCAGGATGGGATTGCAGAGATTCAAATTTAGACATTTGAATTTTGGTTTTCTTTATATGGTCAATTATGTCAAATGTCTAGAATGAGCTAAGAGTAGAGGATGGGAGTTCATCTTTTTGATTTTTGGGAGGGGGAGAACTGGACTACAAATTTGAAGTAGGAGGCGTAGGGATATTTTAGGTACTTACCTTTCTCGTAATTACCAAGTCTTTTGGCTAGAAAGAAAGAGTGGTTCCCCACTTAGCAATTAAAATTGTTGGTTGAGGTCATTCCTCTACTTTATCCTTATTAGCTAGTTGAGCTGATTGATTATTGGACCAGGTGAATACAACATATGATCCCTTAGCTGCATTACCTTCACTTCTAGGTTCATCTTGATAATTCAAGAAACCAATATTAGAGTCACCATCTAATTCTTCTTCTTCTTCAGTGAATAAATTAGCATCATCTTTAGGATTAAACTCAGGCTAGAATGAGAAATCTGATTTAGCTTCAAGATATCCAACCATTGAGTTAGTTAGAGGTGCTTTCAATGGCAAGGTTATTCCTCTAAGGGGGAGAAAGATGATTGGTTTACCCTTGATTTTTGGCAGCATTACCTTGGTAGGACTGATTAGAAAATGTCCTTGGTAAATCTCTATATGAAGGATCAGATGACATCCCTTGTGCCATTTGTTTTCTAAGATCTAGTAACTCATTTGCTAGCTTCTGCATCATTGGATTGGTGGTGGCTGTAGGTGAGTATTCAGAAGATGAAGAGGGTTTACCTCTATTTGGGTCTCTCCTTATCTTTCTAGCAAAGATAAGGTCATCTTCTACCTCAGTATCTAAGTCTTGAGTAGCCTCAAGGTCTATGTGGCTAGCACACCTTAGTAGAAAACTCACTTTAGGCAGCTGTGAGTTGATGAAGAAGCATTTGAGGTTTTCAGGTGTTGGCTGAGTAATTGTAGGAATTCGATTCCTCAGTTTGTCAAACTTTGCTATGAAATCCCTCATAGGTTCATGAGGTTCCTTCTTCATTTGTGTGGGCTGGGCCAACAAAGCATGTGCATCTTCTGCAAGCTTGAACTTAGCTTTAAATTTAGCTTTGAGTGTGTCCCAGTCAGTCACTGACCTAGCTTACAGATGGTAGAACCAATCTGCAGTAACACTTTGTAGTGTTTCCATGAAAATCCTAACTATAATGTCTTCAAATTCCACTCCTATTATGCCAAAAGCTATGCTGAAGGTTGTAATGTGTTCATCAGGATGAACTCTCCCATCAATAAAGAATTTGGAGAAATTCTTCCTTGAACTGTGTGGAAGTTCATGTAGGGGTGGAGTAAGATTTAATGGGCCAAATGAGTTACCCCAGGGGCCTTGAACTGCCATGAATGGATTATAAAAAAGAGGGATAATAAATATGGGTGGCATATGTATGGGCAAAGCCCTGCTAACAACAGAAAAAGTAGCTCTACCTTGTGTTGGTGTCTTGGTACAGGTAAGAGGAACACTCCTAGATCATTGAAATTGAAGTTGGGGAGGGAATAGGTTGAAATTTCCTTACTACACCAACTTAAAGATAGGGTCAACAATACCTTGAACTCTCTAACTTATGGTATAACATGGAGTTGCCAGACTGTAGAACAAAAATGGGAAAAAACTGGTCCTGCTTCAGCTTGAAGCTTGAGGCTTCAAACTGTGCATTCTATCCCAGTAGGATAAATGGAGGTGGAGGGAGATGGTAAGGATATAATGATAATGGGTAAGACATAGAACGGAGTCGCCAGAGCCTATAATGGATAAGGGTAGGGATTGATTCAATCTAAAATTTGAGGCTTCAGATTGCACGTAAATATCCCCAATGGAGTTGCCAAAAAACTGTTGGGTGAATATTTTGTCAGCCAGCTAACTAGTGAGAAAAATAGGTCTCTTCAACCACAACATAGGAAGATTGGTTGGCCAGGTGTGCAGGTTTACTACATCAATAGGGGACAAATCTCTCCTCTCATCAAGGGGAGGTTCCCTATAAGTATGAGATGTTATAGACTATATATATAAGCTAAAAATAACACTCAGGCGTAGAATAACACCGTCCATCTCTCTTTTTTTAGAGATGATGTTTCAAAAACAAAGGAGAAAACCTTGGTGAAGACACTAAAGGCACTTTTCTTCTTTCAAAAGTGTTCTTATAGGGAACAATAGGAGTTCTTTCAAGTAATGACAAGTAACTGGTAACAAAGGGCGTAGTAACCAACAGACTGAGATGTAGCGCAAAGTCTCCATCTCGACTGCCCAAGAGTGAAATACGAAGGATAATGAGGGCACAAAGTCATCCCAAGATCTTTTACATAGGAACATAAAGAAAACACACTAAAGGCAATTGTTGGGGCACAAAGTCTCTCCACAGTTGGCTTCAAGACACCTTCCTGATTCCTTCCACTAGTTCTACTTGTTAGATCAAACAAACAAGAATGCTCCTAGAAAATAGACATAAGAACAATTTCCTAAAATAGCACAAGCTATAACAACACAAAGTCTACAAGTAACTTACTTTCTTATTCAGATAAAATAATATGAATAATAATTTGAGCTCAAAGTCTCAGTATTTGCCTTTCAATTTGGGCAAAGTTTTGCTTTTATATTGGGAAGATCTCTTTTAAAATGACATAAGAGAATACCATATATAGCAACCAAGAAGTCTTGGCCCATTTTTTCATGAAATGGCCCATGTTGTTCATTCAATGCCTTGAATGCATTTTTAATTCTGTCAGGGGGCCATGCTGGAATAGGGTGGCTACCTTAACTATGGCGTGTCATTTCATCTCAAATGTTTTCTCCTAGGTCTGGATCATTTGGTGTCTACGTAGCTATCTATTTTGTATTTACTCCTTGGGGGAAAAATAGGCCATGTCTTCAATGTTTAAGGGCTCAAAAATCTACCTTTTAGACTATTCCACCTACTGAAATAACTACTGTGTAGATATTTTGGCCTTTCCCTCTTTCTGATTCTTTTGGTTCCTTCCTCTTGGCAGTTATTCCTTTCACCCTGAAGGTCTTTGAAAGCATCCGGGTCTACACTTAAGCCTAAAAAGATCAACAACTATTTTATTGCCACAAATTTGATGTCTTCAAGTCCATCATCGTTTGAAAGCCAACGGCTAGTTGGCTACCTTGAATTTGACAGCCGCAGGCCCATCATCCTCCTTAATAATTCCTTCATGTCTTTCCCGCTTGCTTTGGCCACTTTACACTAATCTTAACAAATGACACATGGCACCTTTTGCTATGAAATGGGAAAGGACACTTGGCAGCATCTGCTTAACTTATAGAAGCTCTAGACCCCTTTTGAGAGTCCTACAGAAGATGACATGTGGTGGCTTCCGTCGAGCTCCTAGAGACACTATAGAAACATTTAGGACTCTTTTGGATTCACACAGATGCAGACACTTGTCATGTTCTGCTTGACTTTAGCACCTCACTTGGGGCCCACCATAGTCCTTATGAAATAAAAGGAAGAAACTATGGATGTTGACACTTGTCATGCTCTATCAAGCTTTTCAAGGGACACATGGCATCTTCTGCTGCTTTGTAGAAAAACATATTATAACCTTCCACTGTCACCACTTGGCACCCTCCGCGGGACTTTGAGAGAAGCCTATTGAAATAAGCTTTGAAACTTATTAGAAACCTAAGATGCAGATGCAGACACTTATCACACTCTGCTGAGCTAGAATAGGACACATGGCACGTTCCACTACTTTGAAACTTATTAGAAACTGAGTCTTAGTAGACGATATTTGGTAGCTTCCACTGCACTTTAGCAACTCACTTGGGGCCCACCACAATCCTTACTTAAATAATGAAACAAAAGGAAGGAACTGTAGAGTTTGACACTTGTTGGCTTCCATTGAGATTTACAAGGGACACATGGCATGCTTTAGAAACAAATTATAATGGGTCTCGGTAGATGACACTTGGCAGCTTCTGCTCGACTTTTTCTTTCAAGCACTCCTTTGAATCATCGAACCATGAAGCAGTTGAACTTGATGAACTTTGATAAAGTGCTTGAATCTTTGAAGCTTGCTGATGATATTGAACCCTTTTTGGTGGAACCAAGGCATTGAACCAACCCTAAAAATGCCTAAGTGCTAGAAACTTGCTGCTTTGAGAGAAATTACCTACTAAAGCCATTGAACCTGCTAATTTTAAGCATGTTGAGTCTATAGAAACATATCTATAGAGTTTGTAGATTCAAGCTTGTAGAGTCTGTAGAAACTAAGTTTGTAGTTTTATCTAAGTTTTCTCTAACCTTGAAATAGTTCATAGAAATCATCTGCAGGGTCCCTTAGTTGTAAAAGTTGGAAAAATAGAGAATTTGAAGGCTCATAACAATTTTTTGAGAAGGGAGGAGATTATTTTGGTCTGTTGGATCAAAATAGTTTATGTGTTGTCCCAAAAATGAGAAGTCTATTTTTGGAGACAACAATTATAATATAATTGTTTCACAAATAATTGTGTTGGCTAATTTGTGTTGTTTGCTAGTTTTAAAATTAATTTTTTTCAGTGATATTTTTTTACTTGTTTGGAAAGGGAAAATATTTTGCAGTGGTAAAATAAATTATTTTTTTAATGAAAAATGAAAGTAATGAAAATAAATAAAGTATTTTTTTAGGTTTTTAAAAATAATATGTATGCAATTACTAATTAATATGGAATTAAAACTAAACTATGTAGGTGTTAATTTTTCTTATTTTCTAATTTTTGAAAGTGCAAAAATATAACTAAGGTTATTATAAATAAGCATTTTAATTGTTGTTTTGGTATGAATTTAATGAAAGATGAATTAATGTTTAAAAAATTGAGACATGAAAATGAAAACTAGACCTACATTTTCATATTTTTGTGTGCAATGGAATTTATGATTTCTAAAAGTCTAAATTTTGAATGCAAGACTAGATGCAATTTTTTTATTTGTGCTTGTTTTGTATGAAACTTGATTTAATATAAAATAAAATAATTCTGATTTGTAACCCTAGTTTTGTTTTGAATGAATTTTAGAAACATGCAAGAAGAGGAAGTGGATTCTACAAATCCAAATATTTATTGTGATTTTTTTGGGTTTTTTTATGCAAGTGGATGTGAGGATTGTAATCTGGTTTGTATGTGAATGTGTGTGATAAAAATTAAAATAAATAAAATAAAATAAATCTAACATGAAATACTATTATGTTTCCCAATTTATTATATGCAAGTGAAACTATATAATATTGAATGATTTTCATTACAAGGGAATATCAATGATGATTTAATTTTGATATATTTTATTTAGATTTTTCTATATGAAAAAAAAATCTAATCAAATGTAAGATTATAATCTAACAATAAATATATAAAAATAAATTCCCCACTCACTTCGAGAAGAACTTGATTTAATATTAAAATTAATTGATCTTGAGGCTGTTAGCTCCATATTGGTTGTTCAATAACAACTCAAGAATTTTATATAAAGAGGAACACAAAAGAAATGAAAACATGATCATAAATTGAAAAAAAGAATATAGCTAGACTTTGGCTAGTTTCTCATGAACATAAGAGTCTTGTGTTTCAAGATCATGAATTTTCTTCCTCCAGTTCACATGGATGACCAAAAGGTTGCTATGAAACTTGGGCTAATTTATTCCAAAAGATATTGAAGGTAGACTATACCTCTCTAAAACATGTATACTCTAATTTCAATGCAAATTTTAGATAAAATTTAAAATAAAAGGATATATTTGTAACAAAGGAGAAAAGGTTTCATGTGGGAGTTAACAAAATATTGAAAGGGATATTATTAGCGTTAACTTAGAGTTAGCTAATATTATATTAGACATGATTAGGAGTGAACCAGAACATTAAGAAGGCAAGTGTAAAATAATAATATAAAAACATGGCATTAAACATGAAAAACACATCAATATGTATGTCTTGAGAGTGAGTTTTAAAGATCATGCAATGGTGGTGAAACCACCTCTTTATGAGGCAGTGGTTTTGCAACCATGACAATACTCATCATAAATACTATGATAGTTTGTAAAATTACCGCATAAACCATTTATGATAAATGGTTCATATATGCAGTTCATATAAACCATTTGTGTGGTTTCATAAACCACCATCATGATTTTGTAACTATCATGATGATTTCATTATGACACCAAAACTTGGGGTTTGGAATAAATGAAATTAAAACTTATGAGTTTGACACTTAGGTAAGAACTTGGAGAGAGACAAAAAAAGAAAAGAGGGAGAAGACCAATTTTGAGCATTTTTTTATGGAGGTCCTTATATCACCATAAAATATCATGAAATGGTGCACCATGTAAAATTTGGGTGTGTAAGATAACTTACTTTCAGTTCAATCCTACTGAAGTATTAAGCACATTGGAGCTAGTCCAAGAGGTCATCAATATGAAAAAAAGGATATTGATTCTTCAATATGATTTTATAAATTCATAGTAATTTATGTAAAGGCATCAAGTCTAATTATTTTTTGAGAAATTACTAGCAGACACCTAAAAGGAGAAGAGTAAGGCATGATCTTATCCTGATTGAGAAACTCTAGTATGTGGCACTATGATTTATCATTCTCTCAAAGTGATTTGTGATATAGAGGGTTGTTGAGAAGAGGGGATACAGGAACCAAATTTATGTATTTATTTACTACACAGTGTAATTTCATATATTTAGGCTCTGTACAAACTTCACTATGCTACTTTATTATTTGTTGAGTTGTCATTACTACAACAATGTTTTTGATGTGCATGTTGCTAATGTTTTGATGTTTTCTCATGTATGTGACTTAGGATAGATCATGAGTAACACAAACTCATGCATGTGTGATATGATTTTGTGACATTGTTTGGTATAGACTAATATAGCCTTGGATAAAGGAAATGACTCATATAGGTTGAATAACTAGTCTTTTATGTTAACAATCCACTTTTACAACTTTGCATGATATGTAGATTCATGATTGAAAAAGTAGGGTCTTTCTATCAATGTGTCATAAACCTATAAATGTTCAATGTTACAATTGACATTATCCTCCATTGGCTTGAATTCATACTAGAAGGTACATTATCATTAGACCTATATATAATTTCCAAACTAGATCTATACAAGTGAGTAGGGAAAGGATATATGGTAGTAGGAAGTATGAGACATTGAGTTACATCATGTGAAATGATTTTATTTTGATGTTATCACTATTGATGATGACATGGAAAGGTTTTTATTTAACATAAAACTTCATGTGGAAAATATTCTCACATTCATCTAAAGTGTCTAGTTTTATGGCTCTAGTGGTCAATTAAGAATTATATTGGTTAATGTCATCCATGATTATGGTATGACCTGATGTTGATTGTATAAGAAAATATTTCTATGTGTGATATTTATAATCATTGTGTGCATGTGAGTAATGCTTATGACAGCAATTTCCACATAAATCATATTTACCTTTGTTTGAGTTGGAAGTCGTAAGAGCCTTTAATTTTGTGTGGCTTTCTTAGGTTTTTCCCCATTGTGAGAATCATTATGCTTATGTGGAAGAGGTTGATATGGGGTTTATGTGTGAGTTAGAAATTTCACACACTATAAGATGAAGAGGTGAGACATTGATTCATCTTGGCTTTAGATTTGATCTTGAAGGGTTACGTTAAGCTTTCTTTATAGAGTCAAAATTCAAGAACTCCATCTTTGCGTGGACATAAAGTGAGAGTCCATTGATGTAATTTATCACCTTATGTTATTTAGTCAAGGCCTAACATAGGCATGTGGTAAAGTCATGGAACTCATTGGTGTAGTCATCCAATAACTTATCTTTATGCTAGTGATTTTTTTTGAACTTGATGCATTCATCCTAAAAGTAATGGAGATGATAATACTCCTACTTCAACACATCAACACAAGTATTATAAGACTCAATTGAAACACAATCCTATGCACATTGTATGATAAAATTTTCTCACTATTAAACCACTAAAATGGACTTATTTATCATGGTAAAGGTAATATTATTAGCATCATTGAATTGATTAACTTATAAGTATTCATAAAGCTATTAAATATAGACATTTGATGTTTTGGCATTGATTTTTCCTTCAAACATGGGGATGTCAATATTGACTTAAAATTTGAAGGGGGTATAATGTTGAAATAATTTTTGAGATGTTTGTGAGAAGTGAGAAGTATATGTTAGGCTGATTTGAACCATCAACCAATGGAATTAGCCAAATTTTTTGGTGTGCTATACATGCAAGGTAACCACATAAAGCTTTTAGAATTTTGGTGTGACCACACTTTGTTTATAGGTGTCAAACATCTTACTATTATTGCAATGTTATTTTGGATGTGATGAAAAGAACAAAATAACACTCCTTACTTATTATGAAAAACTCATGTATTTATAGGCATAATAAGGAGTTACACTCTTATACCAATGATTTGAAAGGTTGTGCCCAAGACTGGTTTTGAGAGGGACTAATCCTACACTTGGAGATACATTATGGATGGTAGAATATGAAATTAAAGATTATCCTACTAATCTATCCAAACACATTTGAGATAATCAAAATAATTATATGCAAAATGAAACTTATATTAAGAATGTAGAACAGGGAATATGTGTACAATGAGACATAAGGGGAATGCATCCTTGTTATTTTCCTAGATTATTGTAAATGAATGCAAAGAAATATGTTTGAATGCTAGAGAAATTTCAAGAAAACTCATTTTTTTGTGGTTTTGGTAGGAGGGTGTGGAGTCTATTTCACACACATTTTATATATTTAATATATAATACAAAATATACACATATATAATTATGTATATTTTTTTATAATGTAATTGTTCATGTAAGTCAATATAATGAATGGAAGATTGAATGTTTATGTTGAAATGAAAAAAAGAGGATATAAAAGTTCAAAAAGGTGAATAGTCTTATTCTCTTCCAAGTCTATATAAACCCAACATGTTTAAAGGGATAAGTTAATTGTTGACCATTTTTGGTCCTACAGGCCAAAAAATTGGTCTCCTTTCTTTCCCTACTGTCCTGAGCCATCAATCTTGGGTGTATTCCCCCTACTAAAATTGTGCCATTTCCCTTTGTAGTAGACCTATTCTATAAAGAGCCAAGTGACTTGAGCTTTGTATATGTTTCGGGTTGATCTGGAGGTTTATTTCATTGTGGGCAGCTAGTTTTCATGAGCCTTTTAGCAAAGGAATGGGCCAAATTCAAAGAGATATAACTCTTTCACAAGGGTCTGAAGGACAAGTGCCCTTATGGAGGGTAGGTAGGTGACCAAATGGGACTATTTAGTAGGATCTAAAGGGCAACTCTGGGCCTAAGATACCCTTGTGGAGGGCAGAAGTGCATTCCAAGAGAACAAGGCAGAAGACCCGAAAGGAAAGTTTCCTTCGTAAAAGTGAGCAAGGCAAAGGATTTATTTAGACATTTTTCCAAAGAAAATCCATTACAAAAGGCAAAGGTCCTTCGAACAAAATGTTTGAAGGAAAATACAAGGAAGGGACAAAGACAAATTCCTTCAGACAAAAGCCCGAAGGAATTCCTTCAAACTTTTTGTCTGAAGGAATTTGTCCAAAGAAAAAGATCAAAAGAACAAAGTAATGGGACTTTGAAGAGAGGATTTCCTTCAGACAAAATGTTTGAAGGAATTCCTTAAGACATTTTGTCTAAAGGAATTCAGAAGACAAGGAAGCCTGAAGGAGCCTGAAGGGTAAGTGCCCTTGCAGGGGACTTCTAGCAACCCAAAAGGGGACCTTTTCCAAGCTTTAAAGGGGCACCTACCCTTTAAGAAGGTTCAATTGCAAGAGGCCAAAGGAATATAAAGGGATGAATGAATTTCCAAAGGGGTGATAGGCCCAAGCATGTCAAATTCAAGGCAATAAACTAGTTATTAGCTTTCAAATGGCGATGGGCCTATGGACATCAAATTTATAGTGATGAAATATCCATTTGGTTTTCAAATAGTGACAGGCCCATAGATGTCAATTTTGACAGGATACATCAGCCATTAAGGATAAGCCAAAGGACTAACACCTTCATGACAAGTGGCCTAAAAGAGCTCAAATGGTGCAGGCTCAATGGAATTTAAAGGGGCATAAGACCCGAGGGAAACTTAGCTACCCATCAAGAAAGGAGCCTGAAGAACCAACAAAAGACAAAAAGATAGATCGAGCGCTGAGTTGCAAGGAAAGATACAAAAAATAGTGAAATCATGACCACACACACATAAGTCAAGCACATAAAAGAATAGAATAGTCTAGGTGGCACATAGAAAGCATCAGCATAGGAAGTTATTGCTGTGGATGAGACAAAGTGACCCATGCTTTTACAAAAACATTTAAGATGGTTTAAGATATAAAGTCAAGATTTATGACATATATAACATGGTTCTTCTAAGCCATTTCTAGAAGGATGACACCAGCATGATTAAGTTTCATCTTTTCAAGGAATTCAATGCAACATGGGATGCTTGTTCTGGAAGGTGCTAGAAGTCTTTCTCTTTATGATATATACTGTAACCTCTCAAGAGATGAAGACATTTCTCATTTTGTAAGGTGAAGCCCTACAAAAATTCACCTTTGATCAATAAGAGTGTGTTTTACCTCTATCTGACTGGTTATGCTTTTGAGTGTGTCTGTGTATCAATTCTGTGTTCAATCATTTTAGCTTGATGCTTTCACAAATTGAAACCACAAACCTAGTGTAGACAAAGCACCATTTCTATAGGTTAACAAGAAGTGTTACATCTAGATCACATAGATAGAAAAGGGTTATTAGATAGTTGTTTTCTACAACACCTATGGTAAGTTCATTTTCTATGTGTCTTCATTAAGCCCATTGTTAAAGCTCCCTACAATCTGGTATTTTCACTAGATAAAGTGTATGTCCACCCTCTTCTAGTCTAAAGTGTGAATAACTGAGTAGATAAAAATCATTTGGTGCATCACCACTTAGATTAGTTTTTATTTTGGTTGTATCTTTCTCCCTTTTCACCCCCCCATTGTTAGAAGTAGTATTAAAATAATTCAGAGATGCATCAAAGGGAGATAGCCCTTATCTAGAGATTCTCCCCTCTGTTTTGCCAGACCCACAACAAGAGGGGAGTCTCCATTGTGCCGCATGGAAGAGAGAAGCTCAACCTTCTTTCAAGGGTGTAATCCACAACATCAATAGTTTTTGGCATGCCCAGTGGGATAGTTTATCCAAGGATTTGAAGGATTTTTTGGTGTGTTCTTCAACCAATCAGCCTTTGGAGGCATTTCAACCAACACCAATGGTGGCTCTGAGTTGAATCAATTGGTTAAGTAGTCTTGGTGCCATCAATAAATCACATTTTGGTATGTATGATCCCATTGCTCAGTAGCATGGACCTTGTTTTCCTTCATATAACTTTGATCAAGATCAGGTTGTTCATGGCATCACCTCAAGCAACTATCCTGGTTACCCTTCACCTAGTGTAAGGGAAGTAATGCTAGAATTTGAGAAGAAAGTGAAGGAGGTAAAAGAATTGGAGGAGTAGAATAGATATAATCAAGAGCTTATGTACAAAGAGGAGTGCTTGTTTAGGCAAGCCCAGGCCTTGTAATCCATGAAGGAGGAAGTAGAAAAATGGGAGAGTCTATTCATTCAAGGTAATTAGCCAAGTGTGCCTTCTCCCATTCCAAAGTAGCCCCCTCCTATTCTAAATAAATCCCCTTCTTGTGCACCAAATCCTTTCTACCAAATATCACTTGCTCACTCTAGCTCATCTGATGTAATAACCACTCATGCTCTTAATCCCTTGCACCTAGCCTTCCAACATCAAAGGGCATTAGAGCAACCTCTCATGGAGACTAACCTTCCTAATTCATTAGATTGTGAATCCTCCTTTGAAGGGAATCATCCTATGCCTTTTGAAAAGTATCATGTCTCTCTTCAAGAAATTCTTCCTATGCATCAACAGTCTCTTCCTAGTCTTCCTCAACCTTCTCAAGTCTTTCAACATGATGTCAAGAGTCCAAGTTGGAGGAGGGAATACCATGAACTAGCTCAGGGCCTTGGAAATGATGAATTTGTCCCTACTCATGGTGATCCTCAGGATCTCCAAGAAAAGCTCTCCCAAGAAAATATAGACAAGCAAATTGCAGAGTTGGAGTCCAAAATGAGATTCCTCAGCTAGGATGTGATGGATGGTTTAGACCAAATAGCAGATTCCATGTCTAAACACACCCCATCTACACTTCTTCAAGAGAGCTATCAAGCCACATATAATATATATAAAGTGCTGGCCAAATGGAAGGAAGAGAATCATTTGATTCTAGCTCAAGGATTACCTTCTCTTCCACATGAGTTTAACCATTAGCCTTCCACTTCATCCCTTTTCAAGGAGGAACCTAGTTTATAGGAGGTAGGTGAATAAGAGAGGATCTAATTTGTAGCTACCCAAGAGGCTATCATGAGTGACAATGAAGATGAAATCACCATGGATGCTTTGTTTGAAGACATCATCAACAATGGAGAAGACACAAGTCATGCATACATCTAGATGTTCCAGCAATATGAAGAAGAGGTTGACAAAATTTATCTATCAACAATGGATGTTGAGAAAAGTAAGCATGATGAGATATCCCCTCTCTTATTTGATGAATTTCCTTGTTGATTTGATGAGGAGAATGACCATGCCATGGAACTCGAGTTGGAGGAGAATCAAGAGAATGTCTTTAAACAAATAGAGACTCTAGTTTTTGAGAAAGAAAAGGAGAGGCCTGCCCATCTTGATGAAAGTTTTGAAGAAGAGAGCCTTGATAAAGAAGGGGATGTTCTATGGGATGAGAAAGTAGTTTGTGATCTCATTTTAGACATCACAATAGTCACCCTTCTTTAAGAGGGACATGAGGAAGCAAAAGATAAGCTTGACAATCTCTTCAATGAGGCAGAAGGGAACAAGTCAATCCATGATGCATATCAAGGGGGTTATGGGCTAGATGATCCCTATGGTGATGAGATAGCAGCCATTGACTTCTTGGTGAGATACACTAGCATGAAGGGCCAACATGAGGCAATCTTCTAAGAGCAAGATGAATACATATATGTTGGAAGCATGTTTGACCCTGATTCATTTGGATATAAGCCAATCAAGGTGGTAGACAAAAAGAGCAAGTCACCAAGTCTCTTTTCCATTCAACTACTTATCTGGCACCATAAGTTTTCTTTCCATGAAGGAGACTTCAAAAGTTTTCCCTTTGATCTAGGAGGGAGGCAAATATATCTTGTTAGTTGTACATAATAGTTTGCTTTCAATTGTCTTTGTTTTCCCTAAGTGCTATTTGCACATGTGTGTGTAGTTTTTTAGCCTTTGTTGTGTGTGTTTTACTTTTTGTTTGAGGTAAAATATTTTCTGGTTCATAGTTCCTTATAAGGTTTTTAACTTCTCCAAGATGCATCCTAACTCCATGCCCAATAGACTTTGAGGCTACAAGTCTTTTTTAGCATAATAGGCATGCTTCCCCTATGAATCACCAAATTGTTGACCATTTTTGGTCCTATAGGCTAAAAAATTGGTCTCCTTTATTTCCCTATTATCCTAAGCTATCAATCTTAGGTGTATTACCCTTAATGCAATTGTGCCATTTCCCTTTGTAGTAGACCTATTCTATAAAGATCCAAGTGACTTGAGCTTTGTAGATGTTTTAGGTTGATTTAGAGGTTTATTTCACTATGGGCAGCTAGTTTCATGGGCCTTTCGATAAAGGAATGGGCAAACTTCAAAGAGATATAAGTCTTTCACAAGGGTCCAAAGGACAAGTTCCCTTGTGGAGGGTAGGCAGGTGACCAAATGAGAACATTCAACAGGCTCCAAAGGGAAACTTTGGGCCCAAGATACCCTTGCAGAGGGCAGAAGCGCATTCTAAGAGAACAAGGTAGAAGACCCAAAAGGAAAGTTTCCTTTGAAAAAGTGAGCAAGGCAAAGGATTCCTTTGGAATTTTGTTTGAATGAAATCCATAGCAAAAGGCAATGGTCCTTCAGAGAAAATGTCTAAAGGAAAATACAAGGAAGGGACAAAGGCAAATTCCTTTAGACAAAACCCTAAAGGAATTCCTTCAAACTTTTTGTTTGAAGGAATTTGTCCAAAGAAAAACACCAAAAGAACAAAGGGCTGGGACTTTAAAGGGAGGATTTCCTTTAGACAAAATGTCTGAAGGAATTCCTTCAGACATTTTATCCAAAGGAATTCATAAGACAAGGAAGCCTGAAAGAGCCCAAAGGGTAAGTGCCCTTGCAGGGGACTCCAAGCAACCCAAAAGGGGACCTTTTCCAAGCTCTGAAGGGACACCTTCCCTTTAGGAAGGTTCAATTTCAAAAGGCTAAAGGAATTTCCAAAGGGGTGATGGGCCTAAGCACGTCAAATTCAAGGTAGAAAACTAGTCATTGGCTTTCAAATGGTGATGGGCTTGTGGACGTCAAATTTATGGTGATGAAATAGCCATTTGGTTTTTGAATAGTGACAGGCCCATAGACATCAATTTTGACAGGATGCATCAGCCGTTGAGGACAAGCCAAAGGACTAAAACCTTCATGACAAGTGGCCCGAAAGAGCTTGAATGGCACAGGCCTGACAGAATTCAAAGGGTCATAAGACCTGAGGGAAACTTAGTGACCTACTGAGAAAGGAGCCCAAAGAGCCAACAAAAGACAAAAAGATACCCTGAGAGCCAAGTTGCCAGGAAAGAGATTAAAAATAGTGAAAGTGTGACCACACACACATAAGTCAAGTATAGAAAAGAATAGAATAGCCTAAGTGGTACATAAAAAGCGTCAACATAGGAATTTATTGATGTGGATGAGACAAAGTGACACATGCTTTTGTAAGAACATTTAATATGGTTTTAGCTATAAAGTCAAGACTTATGACATCTACAACATGGTTCTTGTAGGCTATTTCTAGAAGGATGACAACAACATGAGCAAGTTTCCTCTTTCTAAGGCATTCAACACAGCATGGGCTGCTTGTTCTAGAAGGCACTAGAAGTCTTTCTCTTTATGCTATATATTGTAACCTCTCAAGAGAGGAAGATATCTCTCATTTTGTAAGGTGAAGCCCTACCAAAATTCATCTTTGATCAATAAGAATGTGTTTTACCTCTATCTGACTGGATATGCTTTTGAGTGTGTTTGTGTATCAATTCTATGTTTAGTCATTTTAGCTTGATGCTTTCACAAATTGACACCAACACACCTAGTGTAGACAAAGCACCATTGCTGTAAGTTAACAGGAAGTGCTACATCTGGAGTACAAAGACAGAAAAGGGTTATCAAATAGTGTGTTTTATACAACACCTATGGCAAGTTCATTTTTTATGTGTTTGAAGTGTGAATAACTGAGTAGATCAAAATTGTTTGGTGCATCACCACTTAGATTAGTTTCTATTTTGGTTATATCTTTCTCCCTTTTCACCCCCCATTGTTAGCAGTAGTAGTAAAAGACTTTAGAGATGCATCAAAGGGAGTTATCCCTTATCTAGAGATTCTCCCATCAATTTTTCCAAACCCACAGCAAGAGGGGAGTCTCCATTGTGTCACATGGAAGAGAGAAGCTCAACCTTCTTTCAAGGGTGCAATCCACAACTTCAACATTAACTTTATGAAGTAATATTAAATTTAATATAAGTGTTTGATTTTTTATTATTCAAGCTCATCTTGTGTCTTGAGTATGTCATCCTTGCAAAATAATGTATCCTCATTGTACCTTATACTATAATTTCAATTAAATATTAAAAAGAAAACTTTTATTCTATGCATGAAGCTAAGATAAGTATGATAATTTGTGCAATATTACCTTTGTAATTAATTTTAAAGAAATTTATCTATAATCTCACACATCTTATCCTTCTTATGATGCATTTAAATAAATTAAAATATTATGATTCTCATCACAACCCATAACACTACAATTATTACAATGTTTCTATAAGGAAATTCAAGGACCACTGCTAATAATGGTTTTGTTTTGAGGACTACAAAATGTTAATATGGTTGCTTTATCAAAGGGACTTTGATAATTAGACATAATATAGGATACATGAGTTTGTAGAAGAAGAATATACTAGATTAGGATTGCATACACAATATATTATTTCTACTCAAATATACAAATAAATTTATGAAATTGTAGATGCAAGTTACCTAAGATATTAACAACATGGCTATATAGGTTTGAATATTATTTATTCAGAACTCACAATATGAAACATTTTTTTTAGAGTGAAGACAAGTTATAATTATTACATGACTTACACATTGAGTGGACATATGTGATTAAGCACTAAGTGAATACTGCCATTAACAGGTATGTTATTGAGTTTTCCACATAGGGGTACATTACATTTGAAGTTGTGTATGATTTATCTATTATAGGAATTAAAGGTAAATTATTGAAGTGATTTACACTATTGTTGAAAATTCAGTTGTGGAAAACTTCATTATGTTGATTCTAACTAACATGGAGTAGTTCAAAAGGGTAACATTGAGATGAAAAAAAGAGGAAAATTAATGAAGATGAAATTTACCATAGACACTGGACCAATTGAAACCTAGAAATAAAGCTAAACCAATGGAAAATGAGAAGGCTAAAGATGTTTAAAATATTTCGGGGCTTTAAAGGGAATTGTGATAACACAAAAGATGTAAAATACATAGTCTTGTAGAAAATGAAAGGCTAAAGTTAGTTGTAAGTAGGAGTAGTAGAGGAACTATGGAGGGAATGATAGGAACTAAACCTCTAGAAGAATAGACCAATTCCAATGCTCAGAGCAAGTCATAATATAATGAAGAGAATGTAGAGGCCGATTGTTTATTAGTATTGACCTAAAACTAGAATATGAAGAGTAACAAAGAAACAAGGAAGATGACATCATAGACCAATTAAATCAATTTAACATTAGGTTTAATGAGTAATTATAATGGTAGTGATTGTATTTAGATTGGGAAGGATAATATTTCTGAGATGCCTTAATGGAAAATAGGTCCAATTTAGGTTCAAGGATGGTCATTATTAACACTCCAAGGATAGTTCATTCACTCCATCAGGATGCGTTACCTATGCCAAGTATAATTACATGTATTAGTAATCTAAAATAATTTAAGGAGATAAAAATTATTATTAATTAGTTTTAATAAGATGTATTCTTTTGGATAGGCATAATATGGAATTTTAAGGTGAATCTAACATAACACTTGATTTTAGTGCATTAACATACCTGTCAACATCACTAGCCCACACACATTAGTGTAAATACCTAAAAAATAACTATAATTAGTCTGAATTTAGGAACTATGGATCTTCAAGTGGGATAGTTTATCACATTGATGCCATATGATGGGTCTTATAACCTTGAGTAATATTTATTGACCTAAAAAATGAAAAGGCAAGCCAAGGGTGTCATGGCAGACAATGATAAGAAATGTGAACTCATATGGGCATTAACTAATAGATCTCAAAGTTCAAGTTTAAAATTAATCTTTCTAATTTGACCTTAACTAAGGTCAAAAATAAACTGATAAGAGAATTTAAGATGCAAAAGTGTGATAATCATACTATTTAATATCTGAAGGAAACTAGATAAAAAATGTAGAGAATCCACTATGTATTATGACTGTCAATTCTTTGATGTCATATATAGTGTAAATTTTCAATTTTAGAATCCTGATAAAACTATGGTTTGTCGATGGATTTTGAAGTAATATTTTTTTTGCCATAGTTGAATCTCACCTCTTAACAAAAGCTAAAGCCATAACAATTATGATCAAGGTGGAACAAATAGAGGCCAATGGAGAAAATATTTCTAGTAATATGAATATTGATGCTAAATTGATGTGGTGTTGTATAGAATTGATGAAATTTAGGAAGGGAAGAACCAATGTTGGATATATGGTATGTTGAATGTGGAAAATAAGGACACCATTAGAATGAATGTCTTAGAAGAAAAAGAGAGTTATGTGATTTTTTGTCATTTAGAAGACCATACTACCTCAAATTTTCACTTATTATAGTATTATTTGTGATAAACATAATGTATACATTACAATATTTAAAAATATCAAAATCATGATGAAATTTTTTTTAGGGTTCTATAAGAGCTGAAGGATGTTATTAATAGGAATATATTTTTGGTTGTTGCACAAAATCCTCCTATGTTGAAGCCAAGTGCACTAGTTCTAGATGTTGTGATGGCATAACAAGGTCGATGGGGTCTTGTAGAAACACAACCTTCACTAGGATAGGCCCCTCCTTCTCCCTATTATTATCTAATATAGACATCACCATCACCTTAGTATCATCAGGGATGGGTTCTAACACCACCTAAGTAACAACCCAATTGGTCACCTCATATGAAATAATATTAGGCCATTAAAGCAACTCCATCTCCACATAAGTAATATAGAGGGTACCATAATCAACATTGGGGATGGAGATCACACTAAAGATATGGAGGTTATAAGGGAAAATACCAAGGTTTTAGGAGATATAATAGACAATAGATATAACCAATCACTTAGTTTCTATGTGGGGAGTAATCCATATTACATGAAATTGCCCTTACAATCCTCAAATGGAAACTTATTATGCATATTGTAGAGTTTTAGGAGAATATAATACATAAGATTTTTTTGGTGATTGATAAATATAGGAAGGAGAAGATAATGTGTAATGTGAATATGGTAAGCACTCACCCAAAAAAAAAACTTTCTTCTAGGTTGTCATACCAAACCAATATAGGAAATGAGGTATTCTACATTAAGAGATGCCTACTAAAAGTTACATCTAGAAGGTGCATGATGATAATTAACCAAATAATGTGAGGGAGAAGGTATTTATAAATGAATTGAACCAATTATTGTAGTCTATATAGAATAAAAATATAAGTAAAGGAGATTTTATGACTATCAAGGCCTAGATGTATGGGAAAAATCATGTGAATATTATGATAAGAGGGAGTAGTCATGCCTTTGATAAACATCTTAAAAATAGTAAGTACATTTAAAAATTAAGATATTTCTATAAATATCACAAAATTATTATATAATTAGCTATAATGTGTGAATAAAGGACAACGAAGAGTAGAAAGGATGGTTCGGTATGTAAAAACTAATACGTTTTAGGATGTGGATGTAAGAATGGACATTGATATCATAGGATATTAAATCCCTAATGTAGTTTTCAATTTTTTGACCATTATTAATATGATTCAAAAATCTGTTTGGGAATCCATCAGAAGGACACCTCTATGCTATGGCCTTGTCACTTTGATTTGGTAGACTATGGTCATGTTGAGCCTATTAGAATGCTTAAAGAAGTAGAAATAAAGGTAGCTGACCTTAAAATATATTGGTATTTTGATATTATTGGCATGAAGACCTATGAAACTCAATACCCTACTCTAATTGGAAATAAATGGGACTATGATGCTCACATGACCATCAACATAGTAAAACAACTAGCTAGAAGCACATTACGATGATGTAATTATTGTTATACATTTAAATAAGTTTAAGATAATTCCATATATGATACCCAAGGAAATTTAATATTTTTATGTGAAAAAAGATGATATTTTTTTAAAATTTAATACATTACCTAAGACAAAATCAGTGCAAAATAGAACCTTTTCATATGTATCATAACTATGTAAGAAGCTCTAATATTACAAATAATAGATTTTCCATAGATTCGATCAGTTAAAATACATTAGGTACTTCCTAAGTTTCAAATAATGGGGTATAAATTGCCTTATGTGTGATCACCCACATGGTTAGATATTGAGAATATCTATCACTTGGGTACAACATATTAGGATTATATTGAGCCTATAGGTGAAGGTGTTTTATCTTCAGGTATGACTTCATTTATTAGTAGATATTTAAATATTGATATGTCAAATTGATTGTGAGGTTATCATGAAATTATACCCATGTGAATGGTGTATGCAACTAACATGCATATTCCTTAGTACTTTGGTATAAAGAATTTAACTAAGTTTTTACATAAACTGCATGAGCATGTTCCTCTCATGGAGATACGAGTAAGTGAGCTAAATTATACTCTAAAAGGAGTTTAGATAGTTTGTGTGAAATTCATATAACTAATGATCTTAGTTGGGAAGAGGCAAATGAGATACTATGTGTGAGATTCCATATTACACTCTATATTTCAAAAAGTGTCTCCAATTCTAAGCAGAACAATGGCACAAAATCCATGTTCATTCTTGTGTCAACATGTGGAAATAACATAATATAGAGCCTAATTCTTAGTGAATAATTTTTAAGTAAATTTAGCCTCTCTACTAAAACCTTGGTAAATACATCAAGAGTGCATATGGGATACTAAGACATATATTTAGATTCAAAATGATTTCATGCAAACATTTGTTTTTGAAGATAAAAACCAATTTATGCACAAAGCCCTATATAAAAGGAAGATATTTTTATCTCATGAGTGAGTAGAGGATACACCTCCTGTGACTAAACATAAGTCCCAAGCTGATGTTGATACAAGCATCCATGAGACTATAGAAAAGTGTTAATTTGATTGGAATCAAAAGGGATTCATTAGGAAGTCCTACAATAGGATTAAAAATAGTGAAAGTAGTGAGTGATACACAAATGTAAAATGAAGGAGACATGGATATAAAATGATTGTTTAAACTTAAAAGGAGTGTAAAGTCTCCAAATAAGAAGCTTACATAAAAGGATAAATAGGACCGATTTCACAACCTTAATATTATAGACAAACTAGGCTAGAGGGAAGTTGTGGACTCCATGAATGTTGAAGAAAGTGAAACCTATCAATAATGATGAAAAAATGGATGGATGACATCAATACAAAGGCAATACCAAAGATAGATACTATTGGGGATCACAAGAAACAAAATAGGTTTAAGAGGTTTTTCGATTGTTTTGAGATTATAAGGTTGTTTTTTCCATAAAATTCAATGAAGTCAATGGCATATATCCTTTATAAAGGAAGATTCATATTGATCTCAATGAGTGCGCATGCCCAATTAAGAAGTGACTATATAGGATGAATCTAAACATGAGAATGAAGGTGAAAGAATAAATTAACTGTATGGTGGAAGTTGGAATAATTTATCTAGTTGAGAAGTAAGATTTGATAAATACTATGGTCATCCAACCAAAGAAGACATAATAGATTCATGTGTTTGGATATTATCTCACACTAAATCATTCTTATGTAAATGATCCCTTCCATATTTGTTTTATTTATAAGGTGCTTTAAGTTGTCATAGGAATTGAGGTTTACACCTTTATACATGGTTTCAGTGGATATCACCAAAGTCTCATTGTAGATGAAGATCAATCAAAGGCAATTTTTGTGATAGAGTGGGGGTTGTTTACTTATGAGGTGATGCATTTTGGATGGAAAAATGCACTAGTAATATTTTAAAGAGTAGTCATTATTTACTTTAAATACTTCATCCATGCATTTATAAAAGTATATCTAGATGATTGGGCAATTTTCTCCTTATTTAAATAATAATTCTGTAAGTTGTAACTAATGCTGGAAAGATATGCACCATGACTTACGTTTAATCTAAATAAGCATATGCTTTTTCATATTTTTTGGTGTGTCACTTGGACATGTGGTTTAAAGAGATAGGATTTTAGCTGATAAAGCAAAAATCATAGTAATAATATGAATCAAATTACCTACCAA
The DNA here is from genome assembly GCA_037957365.1 of Torreya grandis. Taxonomy (NCBI): domain Eukaryota; kingdom Viridiplantae; phylum Streptophyta; class Pinopsida; order Cupressales; family Taxaceae; genus Torreya; species Torreya grandis. The sequence continues at coordinate 379,441 of JARHVA010002115.1, forward strand.
TTATTTAACCCTAAAAATATAGATTAGGGAATCTAGGGTTAAATGGGATAGAGATAGCCTAGGGTACAAGGGTGATAAACTATCTCTATAGTAGGCCAATTAAATGCTAAAATTAGATATAACATATGCTAAATTTATTAAACCAAAGTAGGCTAAAAGTAGAAAGTACAATTATGTTAGATACATAAATGACAAAGAAATAATGTGCTTAATTGGTTTTAATACTAACATAGTTTTGGATCTAGAACAGGAAAAAACTTGATTCGAAGATGATTTTGGAATAATCAACAAATTCTAGATTGAGTATCTATGAAGCCATGAACACTAGTGTTAGATGAGATGATTGTGTTAATGATATTATCTAAACTAGACACATGTTTTTTTGCAAGGAATGCCTATTGAAAAAAGATGCAATAACCTAGATGTTTTTGGGTTTGTCTTCACCTTCACACAATTGCATTCAGATCTAGGTCATGGAATATCTCTCATTAAATTGTAAAATCATAGTTTTTCATCTTCATAGTGACCTTGGGAAAATTGGGTTAGTGGGAAAATAGTGTCAAGCTAACCCCAAATACCCCTCTATCAATGAGCACTACCTACATAGACAATACTATTAAGAAAGCCTCATACTGATGTAGTTCTCCCCTACATGTTTGTTTGTGTGGGAATCACATAATACGTGGAAAATAAGTAAAATAGTGACCTAAATTATAACTTAGAAAATTAGGCTCTTAAGATTCTCCTTTAGTACTTCAGACTTATATATGTGTTGTTATTATGATTGATATGAGAATAAGAGAAAATAGGCAAGTTTTTTAATTTATTGATCACTTGATTCAATGCTTTGATAAGTTACCTTGGTTTGTGCTAGTTCTTTTATAGGTGTGTAATGAATGAGGTTTGATATTATGTTTGTACCAATCCTCTTGGAGAAATATCTAGAATTAAATCACTTGGGTAAACCATTAAGATGCATTTCATTTGAAAATTAGATGAATTTAGGGCACTTGACACTTGTATTGGGGCAAGACACTAGCATCAATGCAGGGTCTAGGATTGATGCTTATGTCTTAGTAGTTAGAAAATAGGTACATGATCAAAACTTGTAAGGATATAAGATAAGTATTTTTTAAGTATTCTGAGTAAGATTGAAGGTCTGTGTCATAAATATAAGACTAGTCAGACCAAGAGATAGGCAAAGGGGCACAAGATAGAGCAGATGTGATATTTACAAAAGTGGGAACGTTTATAACTAATAGAAACATCCAAGGTCTGATTTTTCCAAGTGTACAAGACTGATGTGCTATATAATCCATAAATATCATCTACATTTCCACCATTTTAATCCAGTAATGAAATTGAAAGTTGAAAAGAGAAGAATTGTGTACCTGGGTGTGTATAACACACCTTACCTTTGCTTAAATCTAACTTGAGTGATTTTTTGGTAATTGACTTACAACCAATATCATGTTATAATATATAATCTAAAATTAAAAGTATTGAAAATATTTAAATTGAAAGAGCAAGGTTTAGGAGTACACCTATGTATCGATGTAACCACCTTGCCTATTGGCAAGTTGATATGAAAAGATATATCATTTTAAGGCTATAAAATTGAGATTATGACAAATATATAAATTTAGAAAGTGCACAAAACTAAGGAGATAGAGAGAAAGAGAAAATGGAAGGCACATGCCCCTAACCTTGGAGAAAAGGTGAATTACCACTAGATAATTAAGATTAGCTCAACCATGTAATCCAATCATAATTATAACCTGGTAAGTGTGAGTTAACCAAGTCAACTCACACTATCAAACTGGTGAGGCTAGATGATATAATCAAGTCCAACCTAAAAATTTGGCAAGACTGAGTGATTTAATCACCTCAAACCTACCAAAAGTGAACCAACTACTATGGTAGATTTGATCAATATATTCCATAATAGTTCATCTTGGTGGTTGATGAAAGTCCATATAAGAGTTTTCAAATATGAAATTGATTTGTATTTTGTAATATTAGGTGGATGTTACATAGCATATACACCTTAGATATGTCTCATGCTAAAACTATGTATAGTAATGGTACCAATGTATATCATTATACCATAACTATGAATATGAATCATATAACTATGTGCTTTGGTGAATTCATAAACTGTGTAAGTGTGGAGAATATGCTTCCAAAGCATGCCCCCACTATATATGGATAAATATTAAAACTATAATAAGTGCCAATGCAAATGTAACATCCCCACTGAGATATACTTAAAATAACATGATTTATTTTTTAAAATTTAATCAACGTATTATTTCATTAGATTTCACCACAATAATCTAATTAATGATCTAGATAAAACACTCTCAGTATGTTAATTATAAAATAAGCATATAACATCTATCTATCACTAATCACTATCATCAAATGCAATAAAACATAACTGATTATAGAAAGTAATTACATATTTCTAGCCATAGATGGTACAAGCATGCAACCACTACTATCATGGTATAATAAGTAAATAATTACATTTCATTAGGGATAATGTTTCAATAATAATAAATATGATACAAGATACAAGATACAAGATACAAGGCTCCACGAAGCATGTGTTTTTGAACTCTAGTATCTATGATAATCTCAAGTGTAGTCTCAAAATAAGTACTACTATGGGGAGGGAGAACATCATCCAATCACTTTTCCACACCAACCACGAACCATCAATCCCCTGCACAATCCTTAATTAGGGAATGAATCTCCCTTCATGGATGAGTAGATAGTGATGGTGCGGTAATATAGAGAGACAAGCTATTAACCATGTTTTATATGATTTCTAAAAACATGAAGTGTACCATAAAAAAATACATTCTAACATGATATCACACAAACATGTAAGTCATATATATGAAATGACAATGTCTAACTAGCATTACTTTGGCCAAATTTTTCAATAGTTATTGATCTCTAAGATCAATCAAATTCATACACACCACTTGATCAGATTACCTTCATCTAGAATTGGTGATGATAGTAAGCTAGTACAATCCATCTCACTACTTAATTAGTACCAACAATATGAGATTTGGTTAACATGAATATAACCAACAAATCCATACATATTACTTTCTACTAGCAAACATAAAACATGCTAAATATAGGAATAATCAAAATGCATACATTTAGTCCATCAAATAAATGAATGAATCTCCAATATATTATTTATCACATAAATAATAATAATCATAACAAGTAATATTTATATCAACTGGATATAATCTATATATAGACTATAAATTTCTAATTTTTATAAGTAGATATAAATAGAGTACATTCTATGACAAAAATAATATCACAGCCCATAATTTTCATGTACACACTATTCAATTTCAACAACCAAACATATTAAATAAAGTCATAATTCTCAATAAAACATAATATTTCATTTAAACATGTTATATTTTTAGGAGGCTATATGCATATATAGATAGTATTCTCTACTTCAAGAATCTATGACTTAGTTTTTAACAAACAATAAACCTTACTTATTTCATGTAATCAAATCTAGAATTATGTATCCACCAAAGTTATTATCAAGATAATTAATCTAATCCATACACCTTACCAAACTTAAGTAAAGTGGAGGTGTAGGTAACAATCTCAGTATTATTTATAGATTCTTGGACAAGCAAATTGATGCAGGAGCATCATGACTTGACTTGTGTTGTCTAGGAAATTTTTGTTTGATCAAGTGTTTTGTGGTCAATTAGCATATTTAAGGTATTTTAAGGGTGATAGGATTATTTTTAAATAGTTTTTAATATTTTCCAAGTGTCTAGGAGTGCTTAGGTAGGATATATTTCAAATTCAGTAATTTCTTGCCAAATTCCATAATTTGAATATTTAAATTTATGAAGCTTAGTCTAGGAGTTTTGTGTGCATTGAAGGATGAACCAGACTTGATGTTGTTAAATAAAATTATTTAATAAACCATGGGTATATAACATTGGCATTATAACATATATGTATGGTAAAATAATCTTAGTGTGTACCTTCAATGTTCTAAGCAAACTTTTATGACCGTTGGAAGGCCAAAAGGCAATTAGAGTAGTTATAGGCTTTATAAACTTATAAGTTTTTTATTTGAGAGAAAGTTATGGGGGAATGAATTTGAATTTGAATGTATAAGAACCCAAAGGAAGTGAATAGATATTTTTTTCTCATTTGAAGACAAGGTTGATGGCAGTCCCTGTGTTTCCTATACATGTGCAAAAACCATGACTATGTATAACAGAATAATGGAGAAAGGTCCACTAATGATATGCATTTGAAACTTAATGTGAGGTTAATAAGAATTTTACATGTTTTTAAAGGTTGAATAAACATTTATTGATTTTTATACAAATTTCTTTGAGCATATTTAACTTTAATTTGTTCTCTATATTATATACTGTGTCAATATTGACCGAGTTTGTCTCAAAGTGTGAGAAGTCACTCTGAAAGTTCATTGATACAAAAGTGAACTAGTAGAATTTTATTTATAGGGATTATAAGATAATTTTTTAACCTTAATTTTTTTATTCAATACATTTTTTTACACATTCAATTCATACTCTACAAAGATTGTGTTAAGACCTATAGTTAGATCAAGAATTTGAGATAACTATTAAACAGAGGCAAGGAAATGGGAATATATTAATTAGAAGAGGTGTGTAATGTTATAACATACCTAAATCAACCTTTAAAATCACTTTAAACTAAGTATAAATCTTAAAACTTCAAATTGACTCCTCTCAGGCTATACACAGTCCATCAAAACCCTGTATTAGGGTTTCATGATAAGATCTTGATTTTTTAAAGTTTTCACTGGTGAAAAACCATGAAATTTTTTGAAAAATTAGGGATGAAGGTAATATAATATATTTTTGAGGTTTTATTTTTCTATGTACATTTGAGTATAGATTATAAATGACTATGTATAAGACAAGGGTCAAAGAGACCTAATAACCCTAAATAGAGCCTAAAAGGTTATTAGAAAAGTGATCTCAGTGTAGAGTTAGGTCATAAAACTTCATGGAAGAAGTTATATGATATATTATGAATATAAATGTGTTTAATTTCTTAAGACCCATCTATACTTGATTGTACAATGGAAAATTAATTTAAAAAAGGCTATTAGAAGACCATATCAAAGAGAAGTATTATTTGTTGTAAAGAATGCTTTTAGAAGTTTTGTGGATTAAATAAGAGATAAAAAAGAATTGTGTGAGTATGAAAATTTTGAAAATAAACTTCATAGGGTCAGAGGAAACTTGAGTCTTATGTGGTCCCAAGTTGCCAATGTGCTTAAGGCAAAAAAAGATTAAGAAAAATAGAGATAAGTTTATGAATGAATGAGATGAAAGGTTTTAAATAAGAAGACAAGGTATGGATGTTCAAAATTGATAACAAGAGTCTATTATCCATGGATTACAAAGTGATTGCAGTCTTTAGTTTCCAATATCAATAGGTCTAGACAAATGAGATTAAAGAGAGATAGAATTTGAAGATAAACCTCTGCATCATTTGGTTTCAAAGTTGAAATGTTTAGTGGATGAGGTTGTATTCATATAAAATGTAAAATTTGGTAACTTGAGTGTGGATAATGACACCCAATCCATAGGTCCATCTTGCTTGCTCTCATGACCCTCATAGGCATGTTTTCATTGATTCCTAGTCATCTATAGCCTCCCAAATTGAACCCTTACAGACCTCAATTTCTATTTCCATGCTTAATCCATCCCCTCAGGTCCTGTCAACCATGGACAATAGTGCCCAAACTTAGACTACAGTGATGAAACCTAGGGTGTCCTATTTATAGCACTACTGTCAAAGTGTATTTTGGATTCTAACAGTCATATTCTTCTGAATCATTATCCTAATTCATGTCAATCTAACATGAATTCATTTAACCCATGATCATTAAATCTCATATAAAAGGCAATTCAAATTCTATTTAGAAGGGTTGACACTCATTTACAAGAGAGAAACAAGAATACAAGCAAGACTACTCAAGCATTTTCCCCTATTCTCTACATACAACCATCTAATAGTATTTAAAGCTTATTATATAAAGTACACAACACAAAAAACTAGGGTATTAAAGACTAAATCAAGTACACAATGAGCTCTATGGACTTTTAAGATTTGATATTTCATAGGCAAGGTCACATAGACCTAACACACAAAACCCAAAAAGCTTAGATCACCAAGATAATAGCATATCACACTTTTGACGTTCCTATCCAATCAAGAAATGAACTCCATATTACTATTTGTGATAGTCTCCCAGGCCTACACATAGATTTCCATACCCTATCTTAGTTAGAATAGTGCAGAATAAGATAAGTTTTATTTTATCTCTCTCACTAGTATTTTTAGAAAAACCCTAATTATAATCAAATTTCACATATCTATAGCTTAATTATTGTACATTATTTACTAATTTTATCTACTTAAACCCATTTATTATTTAGGAATTAAACATCTAATTTCTTAAAAATAATAAATAATTTAGTGAACCTGACTTACTTTGAATTTTTCTTAAAACCCCTATAAAACCTAATGTAAATTCCTAGCTAATTTTTCCCATTAATTTGTAAATTTTTTTTAGCATATTAAAATAAAAAATTCCTCTCAAATTTTAAAATTTTGTATTAAATTTTAAAATAATTTCATTTCAAACCCTAGTTGCATCAACTACCTCCCAATAACATTCCAATAATTTTCCAATCATTTTCTAATTTTTTTTTGCATATTAAAAATCAAAAAATCAATTCAAATTCTAAAAATTCATAGTAATTTTCAAAAAAAAAATATTTTTCTCAAAGCCTTAGTATTATCTACTAGGTCCTATTAAATTAAGCACTTTCCCATAAATTTTTAATTTTTTTTAATTGAATACTTAACTCAAAAAATTCAATTTCAATTTAAAAAATTCATAGTATTTTTCAAAAATATTTTTGAAAAATCCCTACTTGCATGTACTAGCTCCTATTTTGCTTCTTGAGGTATCACCTTACACTTATAATCAAATTTCCAAAATGATGCTCATTTGTTTACAAATTTTTCTTACATTTCTTATAAATAATAAGGAAACCATAATGGGCCCTATCATGTACATGAATGAAGTCTATCATATGTTAGTATAAAGCTTCATTCTTTGCATTTCATGCTTATTTTTCATTATATGGGATGATGTTAAGCAAGCCAATCTTAAACATGTTAATACATCTTTTGTATCACCTCCATTGGAGCCTCTACCCTGTACTGAGTCATGTTACATGGTCTATTTCACTCTTCCCCAGGTCACTACCCATTGTTAGAGAGCTCAATTGACACCTTTTATCCCTTTACCTCCTCGACCCATCTATTATCTTTGCTCTCCTCCCATAGCTACTACTACTCCTATATAGATAGTAGATAATGCGGTTAGAACTACTACTTGATATACCATTATGCCTCCTCCACCTACCCAGGAGCCCCATCACCCTACTATTCCTACCTATCCTAGGTCTAACCCTCTCATACGGGTAGATTTACACAAGGCATATGACATTGTTGATTAGCTAAGAAACACTCTAGCTAAGATATCCATGTTAGAACTGCTTCAAAAAGCTAATTTATTGAAGGACACTATTTATCAAGGACTCACTCAGAATTCTATGCCTATTGATTTGGAACCTTCTTATTTTGCATCAGTGGTCAACACTTTAAAAATTATAGAAGATGTAATTTCTTTTGATAGTGAGAACATGCCTTCTCAGATAGTTATTGATCAAAATTTTCCACTATTCATACAAGTTCAAGTCAAAACCAGTGTAGTCAAGAGAGTTTTTGTTGATAGTGGTTTCAGACTAAATACTATAATATCACATTCTTACAGTACATAGACATAGATTTGGCATCCATGCAAAATTTATAGACAGCTAAATCTAGCCACTGATAGCCTCCAATCAGGGTTTTGGCCAATTTCCATCCAAAATGCACAAATTGGCATAAAAACACTAAAGGCACACTAAATAATGTGAAAATGACATTCAAGTGCTGATTTTGGCTAAGGTATCCCTAAATGGGGCAATACAATTTATGGGCCAGCTAACTTTGATGAGTTCATTTCAAATCAAAATGCTAATTTTGCATCCACATGCTCTAGATTGATCTTTCCTATCAAATATTTTGCATAAGACTTGTGCCTTCATTATTTGTTGTTGGTAACATCCTAAATGGGAATATGGTTCCAACACATCTGATAGTGACTTCCAATTCCAATCCAGTCAAATTTTGGACCAATAACAAGGTATTCTGATTAATTTGAGTAATTTGGGCACAAAGTACTTAATCATGCTTAAGAGCTAATTAACCCAAATCAAGGCACAATTAATAATTCCATGGAAAATTGTTGAATACTTGTTTTTAGAAATGAATATTGAATATCTGCATCATCAAGTGACCTTATTTCTTGGAAAGACATCCCTAGGCCATAAATTCCACAAATATCAAGATTTATGCCCTCCATGCCTCTTAATTACCCCTTCTTCCAATGTCATGATGAGGATAATTACAAACTTAATTCAAAAAATTGAATTAATCCTCAACCACACATCTTAATCTTGAGATGAATGGTTGAGGTTGATTATGATCAAATCCAAAAATCTATAAATACGAGTTCTCACAACATCATTTATAAGCTTTTTTGATGCAAAGTTATAATGCCAAATTGGTTCCAAAAGATTCAAGAAACTAGTGTTACCATGCCAAATTGATTCCAATCCAAGCCAAGCCACAAGCCAAAGGTGCCAAGAAGAGATGGAGGTAGACAAATTTCCATTGCCAAGGACTTTATGAGCACAATTTGAGCAAGCCACCACTACAAAGGCATTTGGAGCATCCAAGGAAGGTGAAAGAATTCTTGTGTTTTATTCCTTACTTTTTAGTTGTGTTTGTCATTTGCTTTTGTTAACTAAGCTCTCCCTAATGTCTAGGCCTAGAGATGTTATTTTATTAGTGTGTTTCTAACACCATACTTACCATCCTCTCTTGAGTCAAATTCTTAGATCACATAATGGCATGCCCAGTGGGACTAGATGCATCCTACACTTGAAGGAAATCCTTTTAAAACTCTAAAATATTTATTTAAGCCTTTAAAATTCTTTCAAATTGATTTTATAACTTTATTTTGTCTTTTTTGGTTGCCATGGTTTTTACATAGTAAATAACATCAACAGGAAATACTGACATCGGTTACTGACTTAATCGGCGTCGATCAGCAGAACCAACATCAGCCAAATCTCAGCTAGCTAGTAATTGATGTTAGTGGTAATAACTGACATCGGTTGCTATGTTTTTCCAAAAACACAGACCTAAGAACTACTTTTTAAAAGTTCATTTTTTCAAACTCAAAAGAGCTTCAAAGCTAAAGGATATGCTAAAATTTTTACTGTAGGACCAAGCTTGATATTTGTTCAAAACATGTTTAAATCACCTTTGCATGGTTAAAAATTGATTAGGAACCTTGTTTTTGGTGTTTAAAAAAGAATTTAGATGTTTTTTATGAACGTTTTCAAAATTTTCAACTAAGACCAAGGGGTAAAATGAACACCACCAAATATTTCCTTTTGAGCTATAAAATTGAACACACTTGTCAATTTTTGTTTGCAATAGTTGTTTAAATCAATTTTTTGTTTGGAAAAAAGAGGAATGTTGTGTGTATGCTCTTCCATTTGTCCCTTATAGGGAACCCTTAGAATTAAAAGTGCCATTCTTATTACAAGTAGCCTAGTCTAAGGCTTAGAAAGAAAGTTATCTAAAGCACTCCCCAAAAACCTGTCAAAGTTTGGATGATCTTGAAAATGACCCTAAAGTCTTTCTACTTTTATGCTTTATTTGTTTATGCATCTTGGATTGTGATGGGGACTTCATCACCTCCCATAAGTTCTTTAGGGAAGCTTTGACACAAGGTTTCATCTCCTGGTATTAACTCCATTTGACTCCTTTGGATTTGCACATGAGACGTAGTGGCACTTTGGACATCACACTACACTGAACGAATGATAGGATGTAGTGGTTTCAAAAAGGACTAGATCTTTTTACAACAAGCCAAGTGATACAAACCCAAAATCCATGCTTTTCTTTTGCATTGTTTGGCATTGAATTCATTATGTAATTGATTCCCCTAGATCATTCGAAAACTTGTTAGATCTTAGACAAATCCCCACTTGCCACATAAGTATTGTTGGTGCAAAGTGCACCTCAAGGTCCATGTCATAGTAATATCATTTGAGAGAAGGGGGTGTAAAAACCCTACTATATAATGTGCATTTAATTTTATATGAACACTTAAAATCCTCTTAAATGATGTATATTGATGGATTCCAACAATACCAAGCAACCTTATCAATTTAGGATCTAAGAACAGTTAATTAGTTGGTCTTGTCCTAATTTAAAGTCTTGTTTGGAGTCAACACTTGGTGTAATCAAATAATCCAAAAATAAACACAGTCTAAAATCTATTTTGAACAAAGAGGTGTTATACTAGCCATGTGAGATCATTAATTTTCCTTGTTTAAAAAGTTCATCAAAAAGCTTGAGAGTCATATAATCTACTTTGGCATGGTTATGTTGCCCAATTGAGTCTAAGACCTTTACCAACATTATTTAAGTCCTTCACTTATAATCTGAATTTAGAATTACACCTTTACAAGTTCATAGGGTTGATGTGTTAAGTAGGTTCACCATTTGTACTAAACTTGAGGGAACTTAGGTTTAATTTCTAATTTGGGTTGAAAGCCATTTAAGACTCATAATCATTATCATCATTTAATAGACTTAAGCCATTTTGTGCTAAATAGTTGTAGTTTAAGTCTATACACCACAACATTTTGAGTCAAGAAAAGTAGTGTTATGCTGTCAAAATTATGGAAAACATCTTTACCTTAGAGAGTTTTTGAAACAAACCTTTTTTGTCACACTTTTTGGGTAGTATAGCGTCATTACATTGCCCAAATCATTTCAAACATTATTTTAGAGACCCTCTTGCATAGATTCCCAAATTTGTTCCTACATTTTAAAACCAGTCTGAGTGTACTTCTGTGATCTTTTATCTAAAATAGTTATACTGATCACCTTTGTCTAGCTTGTTTGTCAACAGAACCAAGTTTTATACCATTTTTTGTGAGAAAGTAAATTATTGCTAAAGTGCCTTTTATTTAATACCTTATGCCTATTTGATCAAGTTCATGTTCAAGAATTAAATGCCTAGTGTTTTTTAGAAGTGTTTCAAATTCATTAGATTAAAACTTTCATCTATTTTTCAAAGTCTAGTTTTTTATGCTGTATGGCCAAGAGTCCTAGCACATGCCTTGTTTGAGCCTAGATTTTGATGCTACTTTTGGCCAAAAGACCTAACAACTTTTAAATTTCCTAAACTAGACTGATTTGAAACACTTTGACCTTAGAGTTTGGCATTTTTATTTTTGGTCCATTTACTTGCTTACCTTTATGTGAATAGTGAAATGTTAGATACTTCACTCTAGCTTGTTTCCTCACAAACCTTTGCATAAACCTATTGATCCTTTTGGAAAATATAGACCAAGTTGAAACATCATCTACTTTAGAAATTGTCCTTTTTAGAGTTTTTAGAACTCTTTGACCTTATCACAAAATCATTGACTATGGATCCCAACATGTATTCCTACACTTATAGTGGACGCATGTACAATCCAGGGATTAGTAGTGTAGTTACATAGGAAGAAATGCTGCAAGACCCCTATGCAGATAGTGTTGCTTATGAGATGGATTCTTATCCCTCTTATAATACTCAATTAGGGGCACAAAGACAAGATCCATTGGCTAATTATTTAGTTAACACACCACCTTACACAAAATAGGATCAAGAGCAAACTATGCAATACCTAGCTACAATACCCACGATGGATGAGCCAATTCTTCAATAGTCGTATTCTACTAATACATCTTCCACATATGATCCATTTTTGTTTGAGTGACATTTGTTAGAAAACAATGATGAAATTTTAGTTAGATCCATCAAGGTAAGGGCCAAGTTTCCAACAGACTTCCCCCATGAAAATTTACCAAGTTAGTAAGAGTGCCCCACAATTTCATTTACGATCAATAGGCTTCTTCTAGTAATCCTATGGCTCTAGTCTAAACAACGTACCAAGATCCTAATATATCTGATCAAGGAAAAAACATCATGGAAGAGCACTTTAACTAAATGTAGACATCATATCAAACCTACTTGAATTTAACACATGATTTCAATCATATGAACATGGTAAGTAAACCTCTTATTGACCTAGTTCCTTCAATAGGAGTGTTGATAGAATTAACTAGATAAGAGAATTCATGTTCTGACCCATTTGTATAAACTAATTTGATAGATAACTTGATGCATATGCTTTTTATTGAATAAATGTCTTCAGTCTCTAAACTAAATAGTGAGCCAAATGTAGTGGATAATGTGCAAACAACATCTAGTCTTGATTAAAGTAGTACCAATGCATAAATAACTAGCCAACAACGTGTGCCTATAGGTATCCCATGAGTGGATCATCATACTAAGGAGTAAGATTTTCTACACCCCAGCTTCAACCAACTACTTCCTCAAGTGTACAACCTGCAAGGTTAGGTAATCAAACAATGGCCAATGTCACGTCTCAATGACAAAATGTGATGAATCCTAATCCTCCTCAACAATTAACGAGTAGTATTCCACAACAACAAACATAATCTAGTGTATCAACGCAATAGAAGACAAATGCATTTCCAACTCAATCAAGGGTAGAAAATATTCCACCTCACCAGGTAATGATGAACATACCTCTTTAGTCATAGACTAATATGCCAATCTAAAACCAAGCAATGACTAGTCAACAATGTGAAAATATTGGTCAATGATAGATGCCAAATCTATAACCTACTTTCACTTCCTCATAGGGATTTATGCAACAAAGAGGTCCTCATGTGTCTCAAGTAGTGCCATAAATATAGCGATAAGGTCTTGGTCCATAAGTTCTCACTCAATAGCAAGGTTTGATTAGTTAGCAACATGTCCCTTTTCAACTGCAATAGGCATAATATAGCTATATCCCTCCATCCCAACCATAAAATCCTCCAAGTCAAACCTTTATTGCCAACCCAAACTAAAATATCATGTAGGCAAATGTGTAATTTTAAGTACATCCTAATCCACGTATGCATATTCCTAGTCCATTCCCAAACCAGACCAATATACCCCAATAGGTATCTCCATCATACCTTGGTCATAGTGTTCCACTTGTGACCTCCCAACCATCTATCCAAACCCAAATTTTCCCTCAAACCAATATTCCATCCAATTTCCTATCCCAAGAATTATAACAAATGATGGATGCACTTATTGCCATTCAAACTGGTAAACAAACTAAAAAGTTCAAATTGGATGACGTATATTCCTATCCATTCAACATGGAGTATTTGTAGATGCCATTTCCTCCAAGATATGAACCACTAAAATTTGATAAATATAAAGGGAAAGGTGACCCCAAGGCTCATTTGATCAAATTATTTATCGCATGTCAACTAGTGACGTATAGTGACATATACCTTTTGTTGTTGTTTCCAAGGATCTTGTCTAGACAAGCCTTGGAGTGGTTTTGAAGTTACCCAAGAATTTAGTAACATACTTTGATGATATTTTTAATAAATTTGTGTAACATTTTTCCTATAATCTAGAGCATGAGATTTCATTAGTGGACCTGACACAAGCAAAGCAAAAAGCTGAGGAGAATTTTGAAAGTTATTTATAGTGATGGAGATCCCTTGCAAGCCATTTCACCCATAGTTTACTAGATAAACAATTAGCCACCATGTTTACCAAAAAACTTCATAGTGAGATAGCCTATCATCTGGAACTGTAATGTGTGCATATGTTCAAAGAGATCATTGACAAAATTTTGTTGATCGAGATGGAACTCATCAATAAGGGATTAATCAAGATTAATTTAACTAATTACAATCAAGGTACCAATCAGGGAAATGATCAACATCCTATCCAAGCATAAACATCACAACCAATACATGCCAATAACCAAGAAAGACCAAAGCAATTTAACTGTAATAAGAATATTATGAGAAATGGAGTAATCAAATCCCATCATGTATAAATGGTGCAAACATCATTTAAACCACCTTTTTAGCTTAATCCTACCCAAAAACCTCTCCAACCAATACCACAAGTTTAATAACTAAGACCTACACAATAAATACAATAGCCATCACTATTGCAAACCCCTCTTAGGAGAATCATGCCTGCATGTTGTGTCTTTAGTGACCTAGGAAAACCTATTGAGTCTATATTTTTCAAGCTTTCTACCGCTAATCTATTTAGTTGGCCTATACCAAAGCATTATTTGTGAGGCATTCCTTATCCTGATTGGTATCATGAAAATGAATTTTGTGACTATCATTGGGTCAATGGGCATAATCTATGAAGATGTATCCAAATCAAGCATTTAATTGAGAATATGTTAGAGAATGGGGAGTTAACATTGGATAATAGTGCTTCTAATTCCAATCAAACTCTTAGGATCTATCAAAACCCCTTTCCTTGATATAACAATCAATAATAGTAGAATAATCAACAACAACAATAATAGCCAGTGTAGCAACAAAATCAACAGTATCAAAATTAAAGGTTGAACTAGTAGACCCAATAAAATCAATAACAGAACCCACAATGATAGAATAGTGGAAAAAACCAAGGTCAGAATGGTAACAACCAACAAACCTACCATGTAGTTGTACATGACTACAACAGGGTTATAGGTCATATTATAGGGGGTAGCATTAATACCATCTCCATTAATCCTAGACCCAACACTAATCAACCTAAACCATTACTAAACAATACTACTCAACCAAATCACATGAATAATCTTTCTTTGACCTAGGAGTACATATAGGCAAACTAGAAAACTAGGACTTCCCTTTTGGATCTTATAATGACAACTCGTTCTTACCATGTGACCACATGTAAGTGCACCAACAACTGAGACTTGTTCTATCTGGTCCCACACCATTTCTAACATCGGTTAGTAATAATGGTTTAGTATTTAAGCTCGATTTATGTGATCACAACTTAGAGGTCAAATATTATTATCCTAAGCCCACAACCATTTGCCACTTTGCCTATCATCCAACCAACCATTCAGCCTTAGAATAAACCATTCACTACTGACCAAGACAAGAAGTTTGATATTGTGGAACAATTAAAAAGACACCAACACAAATTTATATTTTAAATTTGTTACGGACATCAATAATCCAAAAAAACATCTTGAATGATTTTTTGACCGAATCCACTATTGCTAGTGACATGTCCCCTAATAACTTTCAAGTTTTGGTTGGACACCTAGCTCCAGCCCAATAAGTCACATTCAACCAAAGCAATATGTCTTCTCTTGGCTTGCTCCATAATAACTCATTGTACATAGAATTTTGTATTAGATGACATAAATTGAAATGTGTCCTTATTGACAATGGATTTGGCCTACATAGTGTCTCTAAAGCTCATCAATATTCTTGGGTACACAATGATAGATCTCCAACCAAAAACAATAACTATCAAAGCCTATGATAATTAGGAAAGAGAGTCATAGGGCACCATTAGTTTGATATTTATCATTGGGCCTTTAATCCATGATACACCTTGCCATGTGTTAGATCTTGAGTTATCATACAACATGCTTCTAGGCAGGCCTTGGTTACATGAAATTTATATAGTCCCATCAACGCTACACCAATGTATCAAGTTTTCCCACTCAGGGATGGAAGTGAGTATTCTAAGAGATTTACACCTGTATGAACACTGTAAGCATCTAGAGGCCAAATTTCAAATCTATATTTATTAAGATGGCATGAGTCCAAGTTCTAAATAGAAGAAAGGAAAGGCTATACTTATCAATCCTTCACCAAATAATTGTATAGATCCTAATACCTTGGATTACCTTTCCTACATGTCACCTCCTAAAGCTTCTAATCATTTCACCATTTCAGATAATGGACCAAGAGAGTATGTGACCCATGATACATTTCATATAACCAATCTTCCTTAGAATTTGAAAACCTTTGGGTGACCTAAAGTCATCCAACATATGCATTGGCAACAAAAGAAAAAAGATAAGGGACCTATCACATTTATACCAGCATCTAGCCTAGAATCAGACCCTCTCAAAGGGGATGACTCATGGTTATACAATGAAAACCAAGATGATTGTTATAAAAGTGCCAATTATCCTATTCCTAATAGGATCATGAAGCATCACAATTATAAAGGAAGAGGCCTCAGGCAAATCAACAAGGAACCATCGAGCCAATTTCCATGACTAAGTATGAAAGACCTTATGGACTTGGATTTAAACTACCTGAGGGTGACCCCACATATCTTATTCAAAATCCATCACCAATGAATAGTGATGATGATGCCAATAGTGAAGCAGAGTTCAATCATAGCCTTACCTTTGATAACCTAGATGAAACTAACTTGTTTGATAATAATACCATTTGTACCCTTACCCTGGTGATTCAGCGTAACCCATTACCATTATATTATCCCCAACTGATAAATTGGGACCAACAAGAATCTAGTCTATTGATTGATGAGTTCCATAATGATGAGGTATTTTGTGATTTCTTAGGCCTTAGAGACAATGTTCCATTGGGAGATCACAAATCAGGGTTCTCAATCATATTGGATCCTGCAGCCTATTTTGGAGAGCGAGTGAACACCCTTAGCCAAGAACAAATAAGAAAAAAATTGAGGTCCCAAAGTGAAAACTTCTTTGAGGTGCTTTTTGACTAGGGAAAAATTAAAGACAAAGGCCAATCTAGTGGTGAAAACCTATCTTAGGTGCCATTATATAGGGATGCTCATTCTTCTTTAAATTTAGACTAGGAGACCACCAATGATGAACTTGCCTATGGATCTGAGTTTAGTTTTAAGCAAAAACAAGTATTTGATCAAATTCTCCAAGAATTTTTGACTATTTTTGTTACATGGCCAGATCTCCCATTAGGGGATTTAGATTCATCATGCCTAGGAGAAGTTGAAGATCAAGTCTTAACAGAGGACCCTGACATAATCCAATAGTTCAAATCACTGTTTATGATCCTAGAAGATTGTTCAACCCTTATATTCAAAGATATAATAGAGGTAAATATTGAGACTCCATCAGACCTAAAATAGATAAAATTAGGAGCATCTCTCACTGAGGAGGAATGTGACATCTTTGTAACTTTGTTGAGAGAGTTTGTCGATATTTTTGCATGGGCCTATTATGACATGCTAGGTTTAGACCCCACCTTGGTTCTACACCACCTTATGGTTAATCCTAGTTTTAAATTAGTAAAATAAAAGCTAAATAAGATGCATCCTCACATTACTATATTGGTAAAGAAAGAGTTGGAAAAACTCTTAGAAGCAAGATGTACTTGATCCATTGACTACTCTCAATGGATCTCTAATGTTGTACCTATTAATAAAAAGCTTGAAGGGATTAGAGTTTGTACTAATTTTTGAGACATCAACAAAGCTTATCCTAAAGATGATTTTACCTTACCTAATATTGACATGATCATCGATTCTATGGTAGGTTATGAAATGCTTTCATTCATGGATGGATTTTTAGGATACAATCAGATCAAAATAGCACCAAAAGATCAGCATAAAATAACATTCACCACTCCATGGGCAACATTTTATTATCATGTGATGCCATTTGGCCTTAAGAATGCTAGATCTAAATATCAAAGGGCCATGCCTGTCATATTTCATGATATGATGCATGATATTGTTGAAGACTATGTCAATGATATATTAGGAAAATCTAAAACTAGGGCCAACCATCTAATAGTGCTACATAAGATATTTGAAAGATTATGAGACTAAAAATTTAGACTCAATCTAAAGAAATGTGTGTTTGGTGTAACTTTAGGAAAATTACTTGGCTTCAGCATGTCTCATAGAGGTATTGAAGTCGATCTGACTAAAGTGCATGCTATAACTGAGATGCCACCACCAACCAATTTGAAGCAACTCTATAGTTTATAGGGTAAGATCTAGTCCATCCAATGCTTCATCTCTCATTTAGTAGATAAATGCCATCCATATACACACCTTTTGAAGAAGGGAGTTGCATTTCATTGGGATGATCATTGCCAAATAGATTTTTAATAGCTCAAATTATCTTGTCAATCTACCTATTTTATTACCTCCTATGCTAGGAAAGTCATTCTTATTATACTTATCAGCTACTGACCATACTCTGGTGGCACTCTTGGCTCAACATGATGATAAAGGAAAAGATCACATTATATACTATCTACGCCATGCCTTGGTTACATATGAACATAACTATGCACGTATTGAAAAATCTTGTATAGCCATGGTCTTCGTAGCTTAGAAACCACACCATTACATGTTGAATGATAAAACCATGGTCATTTCAAAATTAAATCCACTCAAGTATCTACTATCTAATATAGCTTTGCAAGGTAGAATGGCTAAATGGATCATGCTTCTTAGTGAGTTTGACATAGAGTATGTCAATTAGAAGGCAATAAAAGGACAAGTTATTATAGATCAACTTGTTGAAGCACCTATCATAGACACATAGCCACTCACGTTTCAATTTCCTGATGAATCTATCATGACCATCATTGACACACCCCTTGAGGAGCAGCCTTGGAAGATGTATTTTGATGGTTCATTCACTACACATGGATTGGGGGTAGGCTTATTATTTATTACACCATAGGGGGATTTAATCCCTAAATCATGTAGAATCAACTTTCCTTATACAAACAACATGGCTGAATATGAAGCACTTGTTGCAGAACTTTGACAAGTAGTGCATTGGAATATATCTCATTTTCAATTTTATGGTGATTCTCAGTTAATCATCAATTAGGTTATAGATCATTTTCAGACCAAAGATGACAAGATGGTTCCATATAAAACCATGGTTAACACTCTCAAACAATAAATTGTCAATATTCAGTTTAAGCACATACCAAGGGCTAGTAACAGAACTATAGATGCCATGGCTACCATTGGATATTTGATTTGACAAAAAGATAAAGCTAGAGAGTATTAGTTCCTCATTGAGAATTTTTCAGCACCAGTTCATGAACCTTCAACTATTGCCATGATTTGTGATATTGTTGGTCCTAATTTTATCTGGTACTCAGACCTTTATAACTACCTTCATGACCAAGTTATACCACCTAAACTATCTCAAAAACAAACCAAAGCCTTCATTCATCATTCCACTCATTATAGTCTGCTTGGATCCACCCTTTATCACCATGGTTTTGATGGAAATCTAATTCATTATTTAAATTTGGTAGAGTCTACACTAGCGTTAAGAGAAGTTCATGAAGGAGTATGTAGAGCTCATTCTAGTGGGGCAATCCTATCCAAAAAGCTCTTGCATATTGGTTATTATTAGCCCACTATGGATGTAGATGCTACTACGTATGTAAATAAGTGTGGCAAATGTTAATGGTATGTTAATCTAATTCATGCCCCAACAAAAACTCTAAAATTAATGTTGATACCATAGCCATTTTCTACATGGGGACTTGACCTCATTACGAAGATTAACCCCACTTCATCTGATGGCCATAAGCATAACCTTATCACCATTGAATATTTCACTAAGTGGGTTGAAGCTATACCCCTCACTTACATGACTAGAAATCAAATTTATAAATTCATATTCAACCATCTCATCTATTGTTATGGTATTCCCTCTGACATTATATCCGATAATGGAGGATCATTCAAGAACAAATATGTAGACTAGCTTTGTATTAAATATAGCATCACCCAACATTTTTATACAACATATTACCCTCAAGGTAATGGCCAAGCTAAGGAATCCAACAAAAATATTATCAACATTCTCAAAAATATTTTCAATGATGTCGGTCATGAATCGCACCTCCAAATATTCCCTACCCTTTGGGCATACCATACCAATCATCATACCCCATAGGAGCCACTCCATACTCACTTGTTTATGGTATCAAAGCCATCCTTCCCATTGAGGTTGAATTTACTTCAGTATGCATCTCTTTAAATCATGTCCTAGATGATCATGACTATCAAGTAGCTCACCTACAAGAGTTGGATCTACTTGATGAAAAATGCAAAACTACACTCAACAATCTTCAAGCATATCAAAACTAACTCAAAGGCCACTATAATTAGTGTGTTAAGTATAAAACATTTAAACTTAGTGATCTTATTCTTAAATAAAACCAAAAGAATACCATGATTGAGAAGAAACATAAAATAAAATTCAAACCAAACTAGATAGGGCCTTTCATCATCACTGTAGATTATGGATCAGGAACATACTTGCTTGCCACACCAGATGGTGATGAACTTCTAGATCCAATAAATATTATTCATCTTAAGTAGTACTCTGCTTGAATACTAAGGTGTATTGTCTATAAGGACCATTTTAGTTATGCCATTTTGTCACTATTCTTCTTTGTACAAATACCATTCTTATCCATCCTCTTTGCCATATCTACTTTCTGCTTCCAACTTATCAACCCAGTGTGTTCTAAATCCTAGCCTGTTTGACCTTGGTTTTTGTCATTCATTACATACTTTTAGCATCAAGTTATTTAATAAGTTCATTAGTTATTTCAAGTACTCTGGATAGAGATTGTGTTTTGGGATAGTGTGACAATAATTTTGATTGTATTTTGGGATAGTGTGACAATAGCATTGATTGTATTTTGGGATAGTATTTTGGTAGTATTTGTTATTTCAAGAAACCTAAGCCATGCTCTCATCATTTTACAAGTAAACTCAACCATGTTATTGCTATTTTTTGAGTAACTTAAACCATGCTCTCATCATTTTATGAGTAACCTAAGCCATATTCTCACCATTTTTTGAGCAACCTCAGCCATGATCTCACCTTTTTATGAGTAACCTAAACCATGCTCTCACAATTTTTCAAGCAACCTAAGCCACTCTCTTACCATTTTATGAGTAACCTAAGCCACACTCTCACTATTTTGATAGAAACCTAAACCACTCTCTCACCGTTTTATGAGCTTGAACTATTTAGTGTCTTATCATTCTCGATTGAGTTGAGATACTTCAAACAATTCCAAAAACATTTGAAAAATCATTAGAAAAGAACAAAAATATTGACCACTTCTTTACCTTAAGGATTCTGAGAACCCTTATTAAGTTACAATAAAATCACTTGTCATTTAGTTTCCCCATCCTTTTTGGCCTTTTTCTCTCATGCACTTGACATTTTGCAAGACCATTCCTCTTCTTCTATCACATCCATTCTATTTTTTTCATCCGTTATCATATTCTTCCCATTCCCTGGGAGAACTACATTTGGTTTGAAGTTTTTTATTGGATATTACATCCATGGAACTATGTAGGCAGCGTCCACTTACCTAGTGCATATGGAGACAACTCGGTCACCCTCTTCCTTTTCTTCTATTCCCTCATTTTGTTCATTTGTTAATTTGTCACCTATTTTCTAGGGGCAATATTCATAGGGTTTTTGTTGAGTGTTTCTTTGTTTACTTCTTTGTTATTTTGTTTGTGTCTACTTGTTTGGTTGCTTTCATCACTATTGTCTTGATTCAATTTATGTGTGTTCATTAGGTGATTCCTTACCCACACTTACCCTTGAATCCATCCATATTCATATGTTTACATTGTCATCATGGTTTCTATCATTGGTGCATTATTTTCTATTGAGTATTGGATTATAGGAGTTAGTCCTCATGCATATTTTGGCTAATTCCTCATGATGCCTACTGACACATGCTACAACAAACCTTAGCTTCAAAAGGTCTATTCAGTAATGGTGGCATATCTTTGACACTGATATCCTGATTCACTCCTAGTCATATCCCAAATATATTAATTAACCATGAAATAATTTCAACCTTTATTAGTTCAAATGAGCATCTCCCTACTAGTATATTGTTCTAATTCATCATTACCTTCTGTGTTAAGTTATCATTATCCTCAACCAAGTTTATCATGTTTTCCATAATTGGGGTCCAATGATTATAACTGCCTATGGGTAAATCATTGCACATCATCCCACCTACATTTCTCAATAATTATAACTACCTTTAGGAAAATCATTGTGTTATCACCACTTTACTTTTTTTTCCTATATAGGGGCATGTTGTTATTTTTTTTGTCTATCATAACTAGGGTAACTCCATCTTCTCAATGATTATAACTGTCTTTGGGAAAATCATTGTGTTATCATATCACATTGCCACTATTAGGGTACAATTCTTATAACCACCTTTGGGAAAACCATTACACACCATCCCACTTGCATTCTCAATGATTTTGTCTACTTTTTCACTATCATTGTGTTTTCACCCCATAATCTTTCCTTTCTTTGGTCCCCTCATTTCACTTCTTATTGATGGACCATTTGTCAGCCTGCTTGTCTCAAGGGGCATCATATAATTAGTTTATCATCATTACAATTGTAGGCATACATGACCTCTTCATTCTTTGAGAAGATGTTACTATGCTTATAGCTTGCGATGCCTTCCAAAATAAGGGGACATTGTAGACACCTAAATTTGGCCATTGATAACCTCCAATTAGGCTTTTGGCCAATTTCCATCCAAAACGCACAATCTGGCATAAAAACACTAAATGATGTGAAAATGACATATTCAAGTGTTGATTTTGGCCAAGGTATCCCTAAATGGGGCAATACAATTTATGGGCTAGCTAACTTTGATTAGTTCATTTTGAGTCAAAATGCCGATTTTACACCCACATGCTCTAGACTAATCTTCCCTATCAAATCTTCTACAAAAGACACATGACTTCATTATTTGTTGTTGGTAACATCCTAAATGTGAATATGGTTCCAATGCATCTGATAGTGACTTCCAATTCTAATCCAGTCAAATTTTGGACTAATAACAAGGTATTCTGATCAATTTGAGTAATTTGTGCACAACGTGCTTAATCATGCTTAAGAGCTAATTAACCCAAATCAAGACATAATTAATAATTCCATGGAAACTTATTTTTAAAAATGAATATTGAATATCTACATCATCAAGTGACCTCATTTCTTAGGAAGACATCCCTAGGTCATAAATGCCACAAATATTAGGGTTCATGCCCTCCATACCTCATCAATGTCTTCCACGATGCCCTCCATGCCTCCTAATTGCCCCTTCTTATAATGTCATGATGAGGATAATTGCAAACTTAATTCCAAAAATTGAATTAATCCTCAACTGCACATCTCAATCTTGAGATGGATGGTTGAGGTTGATTCTGATCAAATCCAAAAATCTATAAATAGGAGGCCTCACAACATCATTTATATGATTTTTTATGCAAAGTTATAATGCCAAATTGGTTCCAAAAGATTCAAAAACTAGTTTTACCATGCTAAATTGATTCCAAGCCAAGCCAAGCCAAGCCATAAGCCAAAGGTGCCAAGGAGAGATACAGGTAGATAGACTTCCATTACCAAGGACTTCATAAGCACCCGCTACGAAAACCACCACTACAAAGGCATTTAGAGAATCCAAGTAAGGTGAAGGAATTCTTGTGTTTTATTCCTTGATTTTTAGTTGTGTTTGTCATTTGATTTTGTTAACTAAGCTCTCCTTAGTGTCTAGGCCTAGAGATATTATGCTATTAGTGTGTTTCTTTTATTTTGTTCTCATTTTGGAACTAACACCATACTAACCATCCTCTCTTGAGTCAAATTCCTAGATCACAAAAATCATATAAGAACATTTGATGGTTTGATGATATGCCTTGATAAACATTGGGCACTATTACTTTAGATATCTTAGGGGGACCAAAAACCCTCTCTACACAATTCGAGGTCATGACAAGTCCTCTCCACTATAACATTTTACTCGAATGACCCTAGATACATATTATCGAGGCCATTCCTTCTACTCTCTATCGATGTATTAAATTTATCCATGAGGGATATCTATACACATGTCCAACACACAACTAGCCATTCAGATATTATCAAACTATAGAGTCATCTTTGACTATTTCACCAAATGGGACACCATATCTCATAGTACATCCACCACCTCATAGTATTTCTCTTGATTAGATACATACATATAAGGTTAGAGAGACTAGCACTTCTTGCACTCCTCAACTTGTAGTCACACTTTTAGCTCTAGATATTCTTCCAGTCATAACAACTTCAGCTATCCCAGCTACTCCTTTAGTCATAATTTTGACACATGTTACACATTCACCATCACCAATAGTAGTACCATTAGTTCTAGTTGATTCCATAGTTACTCCACCAGTTACATATTCCTTTGCAATAGTATTATCTTCTACTACTATAGATGATAAGACTCCTATATCATAGTTACCCCTTGTGGTAAATTTCAATTTACCATATGTACATGATATTGATACAAATTCATAAGCTTCTTTAGATTATGATATGAAACCCACACTCATATATGACTATTTGTGTGGATTGAGTATTACACTAGTTGGCCTAAGAGAGTACTGAGATGACTCTAAAACTCTCATACCACATCCTACAACACTTTTAGAATCTTGCACTACACTCATAGGATATACTCCACACTCATGACCATAGATAAATCACTTGGAACATATGGTTCACATGGTTACCTCTATGGATATAGCACAATTATTCAGATTTAGGTAGGTAGCACACAACATCAACCACAGTTTATGTTATAGATATTACTTGATCATGGATTGATCACATTACCAATAGTATGACATATATATATATATATATATATATATATATATATATATATATATATATATATATCAGTAGATTATCACATCAATATGGTCACCCATTTTGTACTTTTCATAATATTACAAGCCATAATACAAACTCATGTATATCTTTATAGTAGAGATTGGATAAACTATAGGATCAAAGCATTATTCAAATTATATCACC
This sequence comes from Torreya grandis, assembly GCA_037957365.1. NCBI lineage: Eukaryota > Viridiplantae > Streptophyta > Pinopsida > Cupressales > Taxaceae > Torreya > Torreya grandis. Next base: position 404,511 of record JARHVA010002115.1, read on the forward strand.
ACCAACAACACTGAATCCACCACTTCCACTGAAGTCATCTACTAGTAAGGATAAATGCCCCAGAGCAGAGTCAACATCTCCACCACCAGAGCAACCTTCAATTTGCCTCGGCATGATAACACCATAAATGTATCATCTATAACATATGATGATACTTATGATGATGATATTGAGGAATTTGATGATGGCCATGACCCTTTCCTCCATTTCCATCTCTAGTAGGCTCCATCTTTGGATCCTTTCCCCCCTCTAGCCTAGTATTTTCTATTATCATGTACATATTGCTTTCTTTACATGCTTGTACATCATCTTTTTTCAGAATTACTTGTCCATAATCTCTTTTGCTTGATTGTACATAGTTTAAAATTTCAAAAATATAAAAACAATATAACATTTCAAAATCCAAAAATATTAAAAAATGTCAAAACACCGAAAGCATTTTGATTATATGCATCATCCATGCTTTACATTGCTACTACTATGCTAGACTTACATTTTTTGTTCTATGCTATTATTTGTCAATTTATCTACATTACCATGATTCACTTGATATTCTTTGAGTGCATGCAGTGACATCCAGATACTTGATTGCTTCACTCTACCCATTGAGGGGGCATCTTACATTTACATTTGAGACACACATTGATATACATACCCATTGGGGGCATCTTCTACATGACTACAGCATTCAGGTTATGTCATTCCAACACCACACACTCTAGTTATCATGTTGACATACATTACTTACTAAGATTACACAGATTACGTTATTGATACTCACTAGTCTCTTGCATTTGTATATTTCATAGCATATACCTAGTCTTATACTAACATGCCTAGCATACTTTCACTTCTTACTTTGATTAGTTAGATATGATTTCACTTCTAGTATATACATGATTTCATTTCTTACTTAGCATAACTTTATGTGTTTGCACTTTCTTAGTTCTTGTTCCAAGCCTTGTATGTGTTTTAGGACATTTTCTAATGTCTTTTTTTAATTTATATGTGTGCCTTAGGACATTTTCCAATGTCTTTTGTTTGTAATCTTCCATGTGCCTATGGCCCTTGTGGAGACTTTATTTGCTTCAATTGTCTATGTATGTGGCATTTAAATATGCCTTGTATGCTTGCTTTCTAGTTTGAGTGACATGTGCCAATGTCCCTTGATTTCTTAGCCCCTTTTACACTCTTGTATGCTTCTTGATTTATATGCTTTTTGCTTGATTACTTTTCCTATTTATAATACCATGATCTATATCATTCATTTCCTTGCTTTCTTGGATGCCATAATGGACATCATGCTCCAACCCTCCTTGCTAACAACTAACACTTTTGATTCCAGTTCAATACATTGCACATTTTATTACATTATTATATCTATTTAGGCATAACCCTATTAATATAACAATATCATAATACAAACCTTGCTACATTTCAAGATATCTTGTCAATTATCATTGTTATATCATATATCTATGTAACATAACACACTTGTAGGGCTCTTTCTTCTAAGGGAAATCATTGCAACATCTTCATTCCTACCCTCAAAAGAGGGGGAAACAAAAAATGGGTTTTGTCATAGAGATTAGAGCTCCTAACGAATGAAAAAGTAGTTTTTAGAACACTCAAAACAAAATCTAGACATCAAACTAGGTAGAATAGACCAGGTAGACAATAGAGAATCCAAAATAGTTACTAGATTTTGCCCTAGATAATAGCATCAAAGTTGGACTATAATGTCAGATAGTAGGGTGTCCTATTTTTAATGCTCCTATCTAGATAGTAGAAAAATTAGTTTTTCCAAAAATAGATAGAAAAGTGAGTTCAATCATAGGTTTATCAACTCTCTAGATTCAACATTTTTAAGTATAGTTTTTTACTCAGAGATTCTAGATATAGGGGAATCATGTGCATCATAATGGATCTCACTTCTAGTTTTGGATTAGGAAGTTGATATAACTTCTAAATCAAAATCCATGTTCTAAACACCTATGATTGGGGGCAATGTGCATGACACATTGATCCTCCCCTCTTTTTGAGTTTAGTTTATTTCCCAAGCATTTCTCAGTAGTTACATGCCTTACTCCATCTACATGTGGTTGGCATCCTTTTTCAAGTTTGGCTTACATACAAGCTTAACTTCTTGAGTACACAATTTCTTGAATTGACATCCACATAAGCCTATTTCACTAAGCTTGGAGTGGCTTTCATATAAGTCTAATCTTCATATTTTGAAATGGCCAAGAGTGGCCTAGTTTTTACCATACATTTAGCTATCCATGCCAACATTATCAAATCATAGTACATTCATGGGCTTCAAGATCCATCTCATATGACATATATTCCATATCGATATCACTTCAGAGCTTCAATTCATGGGGTAATAATGGGACCAAAGGACTAGTTAGCCTTTTTATTCTTGAGCCACCTATTCAAAGGGATTAGACACATAGTCTAAACATCTATTGACACATGCGTGATTTATTAGCTTCACTCAGTTGATGATGATGGAGCCAAAGGGCCTACCTTTGAATTCTTGAGCCAATTTTAGGGAATTGAGCACTCAACTCAATTCATGATATTACTTTTGGTACAACACACACCCAACACAATCCATTATCATAACATGTTTTGTATTGGTTTGCATACCTAGTGAGGTGTATTCATTCCTTTCTCTTCCTCTATCTCTTACCCAATTTTTGTACATTGTTATTTTAATAATAGCATATCTAGTAAGGACTGATCTAATATATGATTTTTATTATAGATTCACACTTTACACCATGATCTCTCTATATACATCCAACATCACACAGCTTCATGAGCTTCACTTTTACAGGTAAGTTTAGTTATGCTTTCTATTTTTCCTTTATCCTAGTATTTCACTTTGCTACATCACTAGAATAAGGGGGGGGGGGGGAATTTAGTCATAAAAAATGCAAAATTTGGTAAATTGAGTGTGGCTAATGACACCCAATCCATAGGTCCATCTTGCTTGTTCTCATGACCCTCATAGGCATGTTTTCACTAATTTTCAATCATTTGTAGCTTTTTAGACTGAACCCTTGCAGACCCATATTTTTATTTTCATGCTTAATCCATCCCCCTAGGTCCCATCATCCATGGACAATAGCACCTAAACTTGGACTATAGTGCTGAAACCCAAGGTGTCCTATTTCTGGCATTGTTGTCCAAGTGTATTTTGGCTTCTAATGGTCATATTATTCTGAATCATTATCCTAATTCATGTCAGCCTAATGTGAATTTATTTAACCCACAACTAAATCCCCTATAAAAGGCCATTCAAAGTCCATTTATAAGGGTTGACACTCATTTATAAGAGAAAGGCAAGAATACAAGCAAGACTACTCAAGCACTTTTTCCTATTCTCTACATACAACCATCCAATAGTATTTCAAGCTTATTCAAACCTTTACACTAGTACTTAGTCATTTCAAGTACACCCAATTTCACATTTACTCACATTTTCATCACACTATTGTACCAAGTACTTCAATGGGAGGAATACATATAACTTGATCCCTCCTCAAAGTATTGGTATGTAGGTAGCGTGCCCACACATAGGGTGTGAAGTGCGTCTAACATATCTTTTACACACTAGCCCCTCCTCTCCTTTCTCAAAATTTTACATTCAAGTTCAAATATAAAGACGACCTATGGTATTGAAGACTAAATTAAGTACATAATGAGCTCTACAAAATTTTAAGCTTTGATATTTCATAAGTAGGGTCACATAGACCTGGTACATAAAACCCATAAAGCTTAGATCACCAAGTTAATAGTGATAAGATAAGACTACAGTGTTAAAACCTAGGGTGTCCCACTTTTGACACTCTTTTCCTATCAAGAAACAAACTCTAGATTCCTATTTGTGATAGTCTCCTAGGCCTGCACACAGATTTCTAGACTCTATCTCAATCAAAATAGTATAGAATAAGATAAGTTTAATTTTATCTCTCTCACTACTATTTTTAGAAAATCCCTAATTATATTCAAATTTCACAAATCAGTAGCCTAATTATTTTACATTATTTATTAATTTTATCTACTCAAACCTATTTATTATTTAGGAATTAGACATCTAATTTCCCAAAAATAATAAATCAGAGGTATGTTTTGTGTTTTGAAATAATTGGTTACATGTGCATGAAGATTATATTGAATAGGTATTGGAGATTGATTTAGATATTTTTATAAGGTTACTAATAATGTTGTAAAAAAGAGTGGAGAGGTAGAAAAGTGAAAATTGTGGTTGAAACCCTTAATCTAAGAGGCTTAGAGAGAGGAGAGCTACTGAAATCTCTAAGAAATAAGCTCAAGAAGAGCTAAAGACAAAGATAAGAGTTCCAGGTGAGGACAAGAGAGAAAAAAGAGTCTAAGAGAGTGAGAGTAAAGTGAGAGAGACCCAAGTGAGGTCAAGGAGGCAAGTAAGCTTGTCAAGAAGAAGATATAGGTTAAGATGAGACCTAGTGAGTGTGAAGAGTAACAAGTGAAAGAGAAAGATGAAGGGCTTGAAGAATGAGGAATGCCATAAGAAGATGGAAAAATAAATATAAGTGAAAAAAAGAGAAAAGGAGATTATTGAAATGAAGATGGTATTGTCAAGGTTAGAGCAAGTCTTGGAAGAGATAAGACCAATATTTATTGTACACATCAAGAAGAAAGTAAGATGGCCTCTCAGACATTTAATAGAGAAGAAAAGAAGACAAATGGAAAAATTGATATCAAGGCAACCTAAATAAGTAAGTCAAGGGGAAAGCAAGCCTCAAAGGTTTATCACTAATGATGTCTTGAAATGTGTGTATATAGGTGAAGAGTTTAATGAATATTAAGCTCATCTTGAGGGAATAATAATAGAATATTTCAACAAAGACAAAGAATGGATGACAAGAGGGAAGCATGAACATCATGCTAATGATGAAAAACAAGTTGATGGGATAGCTGAATATGGTGATAAAATCTTATGTTATCCTAAATAAGGTGAAACACTTGATGAATAATAATGAGAGAGAGAGAGAGAGTATGCAATAAAACCATGCCTCATGATAATCATGAAAGAAGCAAGTTTGAGCCAAGAAAGATTTGAAGAGAGCAAAGAGTCACAAGGTAATAATTTTCATGTTATTTTTGATGAGTATGCTGATATGAAAATTATTGAAGATGAATTGTATGAGGATACATTAAAGTTAATAGATATGTTAATGGAAATAACCAGTTACAGCATTGAGAACAAGAGTATGATAGCTAAGAATAAGTGTCAAGGTGAAAACAGTGAGATAGTGTAATACAAGTTACCAAAGCAATAGGAGAAAAGGATGCAAAAATTAACAATAATTTTGAGGTGATGATAGGAAAAAAAAAGGAGGTATTATATTTACCCCAACATGATCAATTATTTTCAAATGAACACTTAGAAGGGATGTTTATAGGTTTATCCCATCACTTGACCTTGATGAGGAGCATGGCGTATCTAGACAACTTTTTTGAGAAGGTTGGCAGGTCAAGAGAGTTGGCAATGGGAAGTGAAGTAACTGATTAGGTAAAGAGTGAATAGAAGAAAAAAAGGAATACTAAGGTTGAGAGTATTGTAGGCAAGAAGATGGAATAACAAATAATAATACAATAGGCAACAGATCCAAGCATAGAAAGGACAAGCATGCAAGTGCAAGAGTGTGACTTCATAGAAGACAAGAAAGAGTTGGTTATGTTTAACTTGTGTGTTCCATGTGTAGGTTTGTTTTAGGAGAGAAACAAAATGCTAAAGATGATCAGGTGGGAGATAAATATACATAAAGCTAACCTCAAAGGAGGAAGTAAGGTGGCATTGGTTAAAGAACAAGGAGGTTTATGTGTCACTCATAGACCTTGGTATCTAGGAGGATGTGAAATTGAAAAATTGGAGTGGAAAAGAGAGAGAGAGAGATGCTCAGGATAAATAAAATACAAGTTGACTAAAATTTCAAGGAAAGTTTTTTTTGCATCTCAGCAGTATGATGTAGGAGCATCATGACTTTACTTGTGTTATCTAGGAAATTTTGGTTTGATCAAATGTTTTATGGTCAATTAACATATTTAGGGTATTTGAAGGGATGTAGGTACTCTAAGATATTTTTGAGGTTTTATATTTGTATATACCTTTGAGTATGGATTAGAAATGACTGTGTGTAAGATAGGGGTCAAATAGACCTAATAGGCCTAAACAAAGCCTAAAAAGGGTGTAAAAAGTGATCTTAGTATAGAGTTAGGTCATAAAAATTCACATAATGAAGGTAGATGATAGAGGGTGACTTAAAATGATTTTTTTTTTCTTAAGACCCATTTGTATTTGATCGTATAATAGAAAATTATCAAAAAAAGTCTACTAGAAGACCCTGTCAAAGAGTAGTAGTATTTGTTGTAAAGAGTGATTTGATAAGTTTTGTGGATTGAATATGGGATCAAAAAGGACTTGTGTGAGGATGAAATTGATGAAAAGAAACTTCATAGGGTAAGATCAAACGTGAGTCTTGTGTGGTGCCAAGTTGCCAATGTGCTTAAGGCAAGAAAAGATTAAGAGGAGTAGAGATAAGTTTATGAATGAATGAGATGAAAGGTTTTCAAGAAGAAGACGAGGTATGGATGTTCAAAAGTGAGCACAAGAGTCTATTATCCATGGAGTAAAAAGTGATTTGAATCTTGAGTTTACAAGATCAAAAGGTCTAGATATATGAGATCAAAGAGAGATAGACTTTGAAGATAGACCTCTGCATCACAAATTATCCAAGAGTCATTTTTGTTAAGCCCTTCAAACTCACATAAATAATAAACATTAATTGGGATTATTATAATAGAGTAGATTTAATCAAGCTTAGTGTCAATCCAATAACATTTAAAATTATTCAAGAGGGCTTATTATTATGGTAATAGATGAGTTGAAGTCAATTTACTTACACTCCAATTTAAATTACGTAAATATCATTACAGGGATTATTATGTATAACAATTTGGGAGTCATAAATATTGAACTTAGGTGGAATGAATTATTATTTAATTATACCATACATTATTTATGGTATGATATATATACATGATTTGTTATATAAACTAAATTTATACACAGATCGCCATTATAACACACAATTCATTATTATATTACATAGTCCAAAACTCACATTCTTGAGCTAGATCCTAAAAATGATGTGCCTTATGTTCTTATATCAGACATCTATGTAGAAGTGAGATGATTTTCTAAAGGTAAGTTGGAGTGGCATTTAACTATTTTCATTATAATTGGAGATAAATAACATTAATTTAAATACATTTTACATGGAATACAATTACATAAATTTAAAAAGATACATAGAATAATATATATAATATCAGTATTTATTTTAAAAATAGTTTGATATTTTTATTTAAAATAGGATGATACTAAATTTATATTTGGGCATGTTTAACTATTTTGATTATACTATATTATTTAATATATTTTTTGTATTTATGATCAAAATCAAAGCTCATCTCATTAGTCATCTATGATGATCAAGTGGGCTATGAATTAGAGAAAACAATGGTTATTGATGGACTTGTATTCTTTTTGTGTTCATATATGTAGTTGAGGTGGAGACTAAATCTAGGTAGCAGGGCATCTGGTGTCTTAATCTAAGCTGGTAAGGCTCAATTCTAAAACCATAGGGAAGTTTTATTAAGATGACCAAGTTAAATCTTAGTCATCTATGCCATCATACACAAAATTGTATAGCTTCTCACTGAATAGTTCAACTTTACCTAAACTAGCTCACTATCTTGCATAAACTACTATACACCATACATAGTGTGTTATACATTATTTATAGAGATTCATTGAAAACAATATTCATTTGGCAAACATTATATATTTTTAGAGCAGCGATATTTTTCTGAAATTTAAGATAGTAAGTATACATACCTCAAACTAAAAAATTATAATAATTTTCTTGTGCTTGAAAAGATGATAAGTGCAATATCTGCTCAATAAATTCTCTATCCTCTTGATTTATATTTTATTCATGTTCCTTCCTTTCTCTCCTTTTCACTCTAAACTTCCTTCTATCTCCATGCGTTGTTCTACCTTCTCTTAAACTTCTATGCCACCAAATTCCCTTCTTCTCCCTTTTCGTTGCATGCCTTTTCCTTTCTTTTAAAGCTCTCTTTAAAGCTCACCTTTTTTTTAATCTTGCCATTCTCTTTTTACTTTATTTAATGATTTTTATTTTCCTCTTTATTCTCATTCATTTTATTTCTTGATTATTTTTTAATTTCCTAATTATAAAAATCCACAATAATTGTTAATTATAACACAATACAAATGCTTGGTTTATTTTACTCCCTGTATGACACTTTATTTAAATATATTTCTAATTACTTAATAATAAATAATTACTTAAAATAAATAATCATAATTATTTAATAGAAATATGACTAATATAAAGTCATTTACATTCCATTATCAAAAATGGTAAATCACACATTATTATACCAATCCAAATTATAACAACACAATCATTGTTTATTATTATGTTATACATATTATCTATATACTTAAGTTATCTTTATATATATGTTAAGGTGTTTAATTCATATAATTTTATTCCCGATATCATAAAGATGACCTACTACTATTCTCAAACATTACAAAGTCATGATGGTTAGTCTACATACAGTAGTACCAGATATTGTTCACACAATTTTATGTTCCCATAAACATTAACAATTATGACTATAATAACATCACATAATCATACTAAAAAATTATACATTTAAACTTACACATAATATACACAATGCAATCACACATGATCTATTCCACATACAACTATTAAATTGAACTAACACACACACACACACAATTATCTAAATGCAGATAATAATAAAAACATACTAATGCTAATAATTCAAACAATGCATATAACATATACTATCGAATGTGGTGTGTGCATGGGTTCGAACCATACCTCTGTCATCTCCCAACACCTTCATCTATATTACCCTCTCTGATGATGCTCTCTCTTTGTCATGTGTGATGAATCTCTCCTACATCAAACTCATGATAAAAAGGTAGTTATCATAAAATATTGTTGTAATAACTAATAAACATGATCACAATGTAAAGAATGTACAATGCAACTAAATCATATAAATACAATCATGAAATCAAAGAAAAATACAACTATCCCATAACAACATATGACTTATAGCTTAATCAAATAATAATTAAATCAAATTTATAGCCATTAAAATCTATGGATAATCAAGTGAATTTGCTTAGTAAGAAATTGGGATGTAACATCCTTCCCCTAAATCTGGTCATCATCTTGATGACACTTATTCAAACATAAGTTCTGAATTAAACATAGTATTTAGTAGAAAAATAACATAGTATAAAGAATCAAATAAAACATGTGGAAATTGCTTTTAGAACTCATCATAGTCCTCCTAAGTAGCACTATCCTCAAAGTATTGGTCCCACAAGACCTTTCACTATGACATATCTTTATTGCACACACAAAGTTTGTGAGTGTCAATTACATTTGATTGGTTATATCGTGACTACCCTGGGATCCATAACCTATAAAGCATTCCAATCCAACACATGTGAAGGATTAGCAATATAATTTTTAAGATAAGAAACATGGAAGACATTATGAAATAGAACTAGCGATGGTAGTAATGCAATCTTATACACTATAGTATTAACCACTTCTAAAACCTCAAAGGGTACCACATATCTTGGTGAAATTTTTGTTGACTTCCCAAATTTAACTGAGCTCTTCTATAGCTTAACTCACAAGAACACTTTATCACCTAATGAAAATTGTCTATCTCTTTAGATTAGTATAACCCTTCTATCTATCATTGGCCTTGACCAATTTTTACCTAATTAATCTTACTTGATCTTATATTTTTGAAAGCATATTGGGTTCAAAAACTACCCTATCTTCCAACTTATCCCAACTAATTGTGTCTTACACCTTCTTCCATATAATGCTTCAAATGGTATCATCCTTAAATTTGATTAGTATGAGTTATTGTAAGAAAACACAACTAATGGAAGATAATCTTCCCACTTGTATTGATAATACATACAATACATATGCAGAATATCTTTGAATACCTGATTAACTCACTCAGTCTGACCATAAATCTTTGGGTGATATGTGTTGGTTGAATATTTTGTCTATCAGCATACTGGTAAACAAAATAGGTCTTATCAGCTAAAGTAAGAAGATTAGTCATCCTAATGTGTAAGTTTATCACATCAGAAGGAGACTGCTCTCTCCTCTCATCAAGGGGAGGTTCCCTATGGATATGCTATGTATATGTATAAACAAAAAATAATAATACTCAAGGGTAAGACTAGACATCCATCTCTCTTTCTTCAGAGATGATGTATACAAAACAAAGGAAAAACTCAAGGGAATGACAGATAGCTCTCCTCTTCTTTCAGGAAAAACTATTCAGCTAGCCATAAGAATACTCCTAGAAATTAAAGTAGAACGTAACTGGGAGTATAAGAACCAGTAAATCAAGACACAACACAAAGTCTGTACCTGAAATACTCAAGAGTGATATACGAAGGGCAATGAAAGATCAAAGTCTTCTCAAAGTCCTTTACACACCAATGAAAAAGCAAACACACTAAAGGCAGCTATGGGTGCACAAAGTCTCTCCACAGTTGATTCTTCAGGACACCTTTTTGACTAATTTACTAATCTTGCTTATTAAATTAATGAAACATAAAAGATATCATAACACAAAGTCTAAAAAAGTCCCTTGTTTTCATCAACAGAATATGATTAACAGACCGAGCACAAAGTCTCAATGATGCCTCTCAATTTCAGCAGAGTTTCGTTCAGATTGTCAAAAAGAAGATCCTTTTACAATGAAAGTAAGTCCCTTATATAGCCACTTCGAGAAGGACTCAGGAACAGTAATACATCATGATGCATTGGGAAATGTTAGGAAGACTAGCTGGAACTTTGGGGCCTTTTACCCATTTGATATTTTCAATGTAGATGAACAAGCTATGCAATTGAAAGATTACAACTTTCAATGTCCAGCTGTCGGTCTGATCTTGTCTTCATCATTCTCCGAATTGATTGAATCGGGTCCTGTATCCATCCATTGTTCTGCCTTTTCTTGCTTTCAACTGGTTTTTGTCTTGAATTCTATAAATGCATTCAGATCTGTAAATCAAAGGCTATTTTACTATCTTTAAAATTGATGTTTACATGCCTGTCAATATGCTTCCAATGGCTAGTTGGCTATGCTAAATTTGACGTCTTTGTGGGCATCACCTCTTGGTCTTCTTTTAGCTTTTGGCTTTATGCTTAGTACTTTTCTAAATTAGACATACCCATTTGGGCCTTGAGAAATGATCCTTGTCGAGCCCTTTATTTTGGCCACCGAGAATCCCTTGCAAGGGCACCTGCCCTTTGGGGTCCTTCTATAGCCCTTTATTTTGTCAATTCTGTGGACAAATATTTCCCCAGGCTTTTGTTTTGGCAGTCGTCGTGAGCAAATGTTTCCCTAGGCTGTATTCCCGTAAACAAATCCCTGAGGAAAATTCCTAGGTGTTTGACTTGAAAGCTCCCCGTAGGTAATTCTACGGACATTTGTTTCGTGAAAATTTTCCACAGACAAAAGTCCAGGGAAAATTCCCGCAGACAAAAAGTCTGGGGAAAATTCCTGCAAACAAAAAGTTTGGGGAAAATTCCCGTGGACAAAAGTCCACGGAATTTTATTCCGCCAAGTATTTTTATACAAGTCTTTGGATTTCTTTTGAAAATTTGAAGGGTGTTTTGGTCAATTAAGTGTCCTCCGCAAGTCCACTTGTCCTTCAAAAAAGTCCCTTTCAGCATTGAACCGTCCCTTTGAACTTGGCTGATGAACCATTAGTTGAACCAGTTCAAAGGTTTAATGAAGCGCGCTAAATCCTTTTGAACCAATAGCCAATGAACCATGCAATGAACTTGAACGTTGAACCAATTAGTTGAACCAAGGCTTTGAACCAAAATGGTTCAAGCCAATGGTTCAATGAATAAAATAAGTTGATAAACTAAGCATTGAACCAAGATGTTGAACTTGCCTTTGAACCAACAGTTGAACCATTTGATCAAACCAATCCGTTGAACCAGTTCAATGGTTCAATGAAGCGTGTCGAGCCCCTGTTGAACCTATAGACATTGAACCAAAAGATGAACTAAAAGAATGAACCAACTGAATGAAATAAAGCATTGAATTGCTTGGTTAAACTGAACCATTGAACTGTTCTTTTGGTTGAACCTGTCATTGAACCTTGAACCTATTGAACCTTTGAACTAAAATGGTTCAATGGTTCAATTGAATGATTTGGCCAAATGTCCTTGAAGCTGATGAACCAATTGAAGAAAATAAACTTTGAACCATTTTGAAGTGCTTAACTCTTACCGAACATGAACTTGTTGAACCTTGAACCCGTTGAACCTTTGAACCAAAATGGTTCAATGGTTCAATGGTTCAAGCCTCTTTTTGTACTCAGATGCTTGCTGATGAAAATTTCTGATTGAACTTAGGCTTTGAACCAATCCTTTGAAACAAAAGATGTTGAACTAGAGGATGAACCAAATGTTGAACCTATTGCTGATGTTTGCTGATGGAGATTTTTGTTTGAACCAAGGCACTGAAACAATCCCAAAAAATGAACACATGTTGAAAATCAATTCTTTTAACTGAAAACTGCCTACAAAAGTCTTTGAACCTGTATAAATGAAACTGCTTGTAGAAAATGAAAATACAAAGTCCGTAGAAATCAACATGTAAAATCCATTGAAATTAACTTGAAAAGTCTGTAGATTTTCTGAAAAGCTCTGAAAATGAGAAATCTGAATATCTAAGACAAATTTTTGAAAATGGAAGATACAATTTTGGTCCGTAGGACCAAAATAATTCAAATGTTGTCTTAAAAATGACTGTTATTTTTGGGAGACAACAACTGGCTCCAGTTGGAGAACTTTTGTAAATTGCAAAATGAATTGGAAGGAGTAGAATTCAGAATCTCTAGTGTCTTCAAGTATGCCATTGGGTTGTGGAGTCATGCTTTCCAGAAATGAAAGACATCAAAAATGAAAACAAACAAAACAAAATAGAAATTAAAACTATACAAATATACATATATACAGAGGCAATGATCTGATACTTCAAGAATTAAAGTGTTTCAGATGTTGCCCATTATGGGGCAGAGAAAAGAATGTGCCATCTTGGTATTTCAATAAAAAGCTATTTTCACCCAATTGCTGATGAATTATGAATGGGCCTCTCTAAAGGGAGTCAAACTTTCCATGCATCCCTTTTGGCTCTCTTCTTTTGTCCCACAACAGGACTTTATCTCCAATCTAAAAATCACGATTTCTAGCCTTCTAATCAAAAAGTTTCTTTACCAGACTTTGATGAACAACAATTCTATCCACTACCATTGTTCTTTATTCTTCTAGCTGAGTCAGGCACATGATTATTTTGTCAAGAGAACTCTCATATGTCTGATCTTCAATGGCCTTCACCAATTTTAATGCTGGTAACTTTAAAGTGATTGGTATTTCAGCGTTAATCTTGTAGAGAAGTTGAAAAAGAGACATACCAATCACCCTTTTTGGCATAATCCTGTCAACCCACAAAGCATCAACTAATGATTTATGCCACGTCCTTTGATTATCATCTGCAAGTTTCTTAATAATAGTTACCAAATTTTTATTGCTAGACTCAGCTTGTCCATTCCCTTGCAAAAAATAATCAGAAGAATGAGAAAGCATAATTCCATAACAAAAATAGAATTGCGTGATTTCTTAAGAGGTGAAACAAGTTGCATTATCAGTAACAATTTTGAGTGGGTCTCCAAATCTGAAAATGATATTCTCTTTCAAAAAGTTGCATATAACTTCTGAAGTAGCATGCTTTATCGGGATTGCTTCTATCCACTTAGTGAAATAATCAGTCACTGTAAGGACATAATCATGTCCAGCACTTGAAGATGGATTTATTGTCCCAATAAAATTGAGTCCCCACTATTGGAAAGGTTCCTTTATGATTACTGGCTTGAGAGGTAGAGCAGCCAACTTGGGTTTTCCAACAAATTGCTGGCAAAGTTCACATTTCCTTACCCACTTATGTGCATATTGGAAAAGAGTCGGCCAATAATACCTAGCTCACAAATTTTTTTGAGCAGTCACAGGGGTAGAAAAATGTCCTCCACATGCTAAATTATGGAAAGATTTCAAGAGCTGGGTTTGCTATCCTTTATCTACACAGTGAAAGAACACTCCATTTATGCTTTTTTTATACAGACCGTTGTCCCAAAGGATGAAATTAGCAGCTTTTAATCTGATAGTTCTCTCTTTGTAAGATAAATGAGTAAGACATTCTCCATAAGTCAGAAAATAGGCAATATCTGAATACCATTCATTGGTAGTAGAAACAAAAAGGACTGTTGGCGTATTGTCTACTTCAGCTTCTTCATGCTGTGTATCTTTTGGCTTATTGTCAGCCATTAATTGACAAATATCTTTACCTCTGACCAGCTTTGTCGGCTTGATATCCATATCAAATTCTTGGATTTTTGCAATCTAATTACCTCTCTTTGTGCCAAACTCTTGCTGAGTTAATATAGACTTCATTGTACTATCAAGAACTAAGGCAGTAATATGTGAATTTAGAATATAGAAGCGAAAGTGTTTGACTACTTTTACCAAGGCATAGGCGTGCTTCTCTATATTCAAATACTTCATTTCATGAGTTTTTAGAGGGTAGCTCATGAAAGAGATGGGGGATTCTATACCTTCTTTGTCTTGTTGGACAAGAATCACTGAAAGAGTATGCTTAGATTCATAGCTATATATAATGAAATCTCTATGGTAATCTGGACAAACCAGGGTAGGGGCATGAGCAATAGCGACCTTGATATCTTGAAACGTTGTTTTGCCTTCTTTGGTCCAGCTGAAGGTAGTCTTTCCTTTCATCATGTTTATAATGTGTCTTGTCTTCTCAGCAAATTCAGGGATGAATCTCTATAAGAAATTCACTTTTCTAAAGAAAGAGTGAACAACATTCTTACTTGCAAGCAAATTCAGCTCTTGAATAGACTTGACTCTGTCTGAGTCAATCTTTATGCCTTCTTTGGACACAATGTGTCCAAGGAGTTTCCCTTTTGTCACTCCAAAAATAGACTTTTTAGGATTCAAAGAAATACCATTCTACCGGTAGTGCTCCAGCACTTGCTGTAAATGGTGCACATGATCAGATCGATGCTTTGAAAAGACAATTAAATCATCAAGATATACTACTATGAATTTTCTAATCTCATCTTTGAAAGCCATGTCCATAGCTCTCTGGAAGGTAGTGCCAGCATTTATTAATCCAAAAGGAATTTTTTTGTATGCAAATGTACCCCAAGGCATGGTGAATGCAGTCTTGTGTTGGTCAGATTCAACAACTTCAACTTGGTTATAGCCTGAAAAGCCATCCAGCATTGATAACATTTTTGATCCTGTTACTGTTTGAAGCACTTGGTCCATGATTGGCAAAGGATAATTATCTTTCAGAGATGACTAGTTCAGATTCTGGAAATCTACACAAATATGAATTTCACCATTTTTCTTCCTTACCAAAACTATGTTTGCAATCCATGTAGAATGATGGATTGGAAAAATAATCCTAGCATTTAACATTTTCTGAATCTCAGACATAATTGTACCTGAAATTTTTGGATTATATTGTCTGGATTTCTGCTTGTAAGGTGTTGAATCAGCCTTGAGAGGAATATGATGGTAAATTTCATCAGGTCTAAGAGACTTCAGATCTTCGTATGAATATGCCAAGACATCAATGTATTGATGGAGCAAAGAAGTAAATTTGAATTTTTCTTCAGGTGTATAGCACTTACCAATGTTGACCATTTTTGGATTTTATTTGTTGGTCAAATTCACTTGGTCAAATCCCTGAGAGAAATTTGGATCTATCTGCTATTGCTTGATGAATCTATCATGCTTGTCGAACAGCTTTTCAAGAGAAACTAAGCCTTTAGGAATTTTGTTTTTTTTCAGCTGTAGGAACTCTTTATTGACATCTAAACTAGATTCATAAATTAATTCAGACTTCTGAGATTCGCTGTCTTCAAAATACAGCTGTTCAAAATTGTCTTTTCTTTCCAAGAAAGCAATGATCTGCTGATCATCATTGAAAATTTGCCAATGATCAGCATTGTTAGGAACACTCGGCCTATAGACTAGCTCAATGGTATATTTATCTTCTTTAAAATTAGAATGAGGAACTAAAAGAGTTCTTGAAATAGTGAGTGCATCGGCTCTATCATTAGATTCTCTTGGAATGGAAGAAATGTTGAAAGCATCAAAGCTTTCAATTTGGTCCCAAACAAGATCATGGTAATAACATAGCCTTTCATTCTTGGTTTGATATGAATTTCTCATTTGACAGACCACTAATTCAGCATCCCTTTTAGCATGAAGAAACTTGATGCCTCTTTCTTGAGCAGCCTTCATACCCAACAACAATGATTCATATTCAGCTGTATTATTTGTGTTACTGAATTGTAACTTATAGGATGAAGGAAATAAATCTCTTTGAGGAGATATCAAGACAATTTTAGCTCCAAAACTAGTAGAGGAACAACTATCGTCAAATTCTAGAGTCCAAATTTCATTAGACACTGGCTTTATTTCAAACTTTCCCTTATCAGAGATGGAGGGTCTTTCTTCATGATCTGTATATTAAAAATAATTACCCATACATGCTGATTCAGAGAAGATTTGAGCTTCAAGAACTGACATCTTGGTAACTACATACTTTGCTTCCTTTTTAGGAAGTAATCTTTTCATCACTCCTTGGACAGGGATCCTTGCCTCAAATAGATCCATGTTTAGTTCTCCTCCCACATCTTTACAAAAATTCTGTCCAAGTAAAATGCCATAAGATGCTGGGATGTTAGCCACTAATATAGTCATTTTAATCCTTTTGTCTGGAAAGGCTGTGAATGCAAATTAGGCATCTTTGATTTGCCCCAGCAATGGCACTTGCTTGTTCTCCATGGAAAAATATTTTCCAAACGTCTTAGTTAATGTGAGACCAAGAGACTCAGTGACTTTGGCAGGCATAACATTGTCAGATGCACCTGAGTCTATTATATAGTTACTCAGCTTGTGGCCATTAATTAATAGAGAAACATAGAAGGGTTCTATTTTTCTAGGAGTAGTTGGAGGAGTAATAATTAGATTATTTGTAATAATTAGATTATTTTGGCCTTTTGTCCTACAAGGATGGTCTAATTTTTAACATATTGGACCAACTTGTTTAGTTGATCTGAATTGGACTGCAAGTACTCAAATTTAGATATCTATATTTTGTCTTTTTAACATGGTCAATTATATCAAATCACTGAATTGAGCTAGGTACAGAGAAAGGTACTTCAAATTTTTGAGTTTTCAAAGGGATGGGAGGTGGGCTAGTTTGTGAATTAAAAGTAGAAGGGGAAGGCATAGTAGATGTATTTACCTTTTGAGTAATGACCAGATATTTTGGTTGAAAGGGCAGAGCTGTCCCATGCTTGGCAATTGTGACTGTTGGCTGTGGTTGTTCTTCTATCTTTTCTTTATCAGCCTACTGGGCTGATTGATTTTTAGACTTGGTAAACACTACATATGATCCATCTGAAGCTTCTCCTTTGCTTCTAGGTTTATCCTGATAATTCAGGAAACCAATGTGGGAGTCACCAGCTAATTCTTCTTGACTATCTTCAATGATATCAGTGTCATTTTCTTGATTTAATTCAGGCTAATAAGAAAATTCTGATTCTGTCTCAAGATATCCCATTGCTGAATTAGTTGGAGGAGCTTCCAGGGCAAGTTTCCCTAGTGGGGGAGGAAGGCGATTTTATTGTCCTTGGTTTCTAGCAACATTGCCCTAATATGACTGATTTGGGAATGTTCTTTTGTATGTAGGAGTAGAAGACATTCCTTGAGCCATTTACTTTTTGAGGGCAAGGATCTCATTTGCTAATTTTTGCACCATTGGATCTGTGGTGCTTGTAGATGCAAATTCAGAAGATGATGAAGCTTTGTTTCTATTGAGATCTCTTCTTATTTTTTCTACTAAGATGAGATCATCTTCTACTTCAGTGGCCAAAAGTTGAGCTACAGCGAGATCTATTTGGCCAGCACATCTCAAGAGGAAATTAACGTCAAGTAGTTGAGAATTAATGAAAAAGCATTTGAGATTCTCAGCTATAGGTCTAGCAATCATAGGAATTCTATTTCTCAACTTGTCAAATTTAGCTATGAAGTCTCTCATAGGCTCATGCGGCTCTTTTTTCATTTGTGTAAGTTGAGCTAAAAGTGTATGTGCATCCTCTGCAGGTTTGAATCTAGCTTCAAACTTAGCTTTCAAAGTATTCCAATCAATCACAAATCAAGCCTGTAGATGGTAAAACCAATCTGTAGTAGGACCTTGTAGTGTTTCAACAAAAATCTGACAGCTACATCTTCAAACTCTACTCCGATTACTCCACAAGCTATACTGAATGCTGCAATGTGTTCATCAGGATGAACTTTCCCATCACCATAGAATTTAGGGAAATTCTTCCTATAATTGTGTGGAAGCTCATGTAGAGGAGTAAGATTGAGAGGACCAAAAGCATTACCCCAGGGGCCTTGAACTGCTATTATAGGATACTAAAAAGGAGGGATAACAAATCTCAATGGGGTAATTATAGGCACAACTTTATCAATAGTAGAAGTAGATACTTCATTTGGTAATGGAGATCTAGCTTTAGTAGGAGGGAAGCTCTTGGTTTGTTGGAGACGAGATGGAGAAGGAAATAGATCAAAATCACTTTGCTGTACCAACTCGAACACAGGATCAACGACCCCTTTAGCCCTTTGGCTTCGTGTATACCTTGAATCTACTAGATTGTAAAACAAATGTGGAAAAGAATTGACTTTGCTTCAGTTAAAGCTTGAAGCTTTAAACTGTGCGTTCTTTTCCTGTGGTGTGGAGGTGAATGGAATGGATAGACTATAAATGGATAATGGGTAATTCCCTAGTGGAGTCACCAAAAACTGTTGGTTGAATATTTTGTCTATCAACGTACTGGTAAACAAAATAGGTCTTATCAACCAAAGTAAGAAGATTAGTCATCCTAATGTGTAAGTTTATCACATCAAAAGGAGACTGCTCTCTCCTCTCATCAAGGGGAGGTTCCCTATGGATATGCTATGTATATGTATAAACAAAAAATAATAATACTCAAGGGTAGGACCAGACATCCATCTCTCTTTTTTCAGAGATGATGTATACAAAACAAAGGAAAAACTCAAGGGAATGACAGACAACTCTCCTCTTCTTTCAGGAAAAACTATTCAGCTAGCCACAAGAATACTCCTAGAAATTAAAGTAGAATGTAACTGGGAGTATGAGAACTAGTAAATCAAGACACATCACAAAGTCTGTACCTGAAATACTCAAGAGTGATATATGAAGGGCAATGAAAGCTCAAAGTCTTCTCAAAGTCCTTTACACAATAATGAAAAAGAAAACACACTGAAGGTAGCTATGGGTGTACAAAGTCTCTCCACAGTTGATTCTTTGGGACACCTTTTTGACTAATTTACTAATCCTGCTTATTAAATTAATGAAACAGAAAAGATATCACAGCACAAAGTCTGAAAAAAGTCCCTTGTTTTCATCAATAAAATATGATTAATAGACTGAGCACAAAGTCTCAATGATGCCTCTCAATTTTAGCAGAGTTTCATTTAGATTGTCAAAAAGAAGATCCTTTTACAATGAAAGTAAGTCCCTTATATAGCCACTTCGAGAAGGACTCGGGAATAGTAATACATCATGATGTA
Organism: Torreya grandis; assembly: GCA_037957365.1. NCBI lineage: Eukaryota > Viridiplantae > Streptophyta > Pinopsida > Cupressales > Taxaceae > Torreya > Torreya grandis. The sequence goes on from JARHVA010002115.1 coordinate 424,445, forward strand.
TTGGGAAATGTTAGGAAGACCAACATGAACTTTGGGGCCTTTTACCCATTTGATCTTTTTAATGTAGATGAACAAGCTATGCAATTGAAAGATTACAACTTTCAATGTCCAGCTTTCGGTCTGATCTTGTCTTCATCATTCTCCAGATTGATTAAATTGGGTCTTGTATCCATCCATTGTTCTGCCTTTCCTCACTTTTAGCTAGTTTTTATCTTGAATTCTAGAAATGCATTCGGGTCTATAAATCAAAGGCTATTTTACTATCTTTAAAATTGACGTTTACATGCCCGTTAATATGCTTCCAATGACTAATCGGCTATAATGAATTTGACATCTTTATGGGTGTCACCTCTTGGTCTTCTTTCAACTTTTGGCTTTATGCTTAGTACTTTTCTAAATTGGACATACCCATTTAGGCCTTGAGAAATGATCCTTGTCGAGCCCTTTATTTTGGCCACCGAAAATCCCCCACAAGGGCACCTGCCCTTTGGGGTCCTTCGATAGCCCTTTATTTTGTCAATTTCACGAACAAATATTTCCTCAGGCTTTTGTTTTGGCAGTCGTCATGAGCAAATGTTTCCTCAGGCTTTATTCCCGTAAACAAATCCCCAGGGAAAATTCCTAGGTGTTTGACTTGAAAGCTCCCCGCGGGTAATTCTGTAGACATTTGTTCTGTGAAAAATTCCCGCGGATAAAAGTCTGGGGAAAATTCCTGCAGACAAAAAGTCTGGGGAAAATTCCCACAGACAAAAAGTCTAGGGAAAATTCTCGCAGACAAAAGTCCACAAAATTTTATTCCGCCAAGTATTTTTGTACAAGTCTTTGGATTCTTTTGAAAATCTGAAGGGTGTTTTGGTCAATTAATTGTCCTCCGTAAGGGCACTTGTCCTTCAAAAAAGTCCCTTTCAGCATTGAATTGTCCCTTTGAACTTGGCCGATGAACCATTAGTTGAACTGGTTCAAAGGTTCAATGAAGCGTGCCAAGTCCTTTTGAACCAATAGCCAATGAACCATGCAATGAACTTGAACATTGAACCAATCGGTTGAACCAAGGCTTTGAACCAAAATGGTTCAAGCCAATGGTTCAATGAATAAAATAAGCCGATAAACTAAGCATTGAACCAAGATGTTGAACTTGCCTTTGAACCAACAATTGAACCATTTGATCAAACCAATCCGTTGAACCAGTTTAATGGTTTAATGAAGCGCACTAAGCCCTTATTGTTGAACCTATAAATGTTGAACCAAAAGATGAGCCAACTGAATGAAATAAAGCATGAAATGCTTGGTTGAACTGAACCATTGAACTGTTCTTTTGGTTGAACTTGTCATTGAACCTTGAACCTGTTGAACCTTTGAACCAAAATGGTTCAATGGTTCAGTTCAATTGTTCAATTGAATGATTTGGCCAAATGTCCTTGAAGCTGATGAACCAATTGAAGTGAATGAACTTTGAACCATTTTGAAGCGCTTAACTCTTACCGAACATGAACTTGTTAAACATTGAACCCGTTGAACCTTTGAACCAAAATGGTTCAATGGTTCAACAGTTCAATGGTTCAAGCCTCTTTTTGTACTCAGATGCTTGCTGATGAAGATTTCTAATTGAACTTAGGCTTTGAACCAATCCTTTGAATTAAAAGACATTGAACTAGAGGATGAACCAAATGTTGAACCTACTACTGATGTTTGCCGATGGAGATTTCTATTTGAACCAAGGCACTGAAATAATCCCAAAAAATGAACAAATGTTGAAAATCAATTCTTTTAACTGAAAACCGCTTGCAGAAGTCTTTGAACCTGTATAAATGAAACTGCCTGTAGAAACTGAAAATATAAAGTCCGTAGAAATCAACATGTAAAATCCATTGAACTTGACTTGCAAAGTCTGTAGATTTTCTGAAAAGCTCTGAAAATGAGAAATATGAATATCTAAGACATTTTTGAAAATGGAAGATACAATTTTGGTCCATAGGACCAAAATAATTCAAATATTGTCTCAAAAATGACTGTTATTTTTGGGAGACAACAATATGCACTGTTGAAGTTTAGTTGCATACCTAAAGCTGAATTTAGAGTTACCTAAAACCTAGAAGTCATCTTCAAATCATGATCTGAAATGATCTTCTATGGAAATCCATGTAACCAATATACTTCCTTTGAGAAACTCTTCACAAGAATAGGTTCATCTATCAAATTTTCTGGTATAAAATGAGCCACCTTGGTTAGTTTATCAACAATAACTAAAATCATGTCATGCCTGTTTCATGATAATGGAAAATGTTGGACAAAGTCCATGTTGATCACCTACCATTTCCATTATGGTATGTCATGTGGATATAAAAATCTAGCTACATACTCATGTTCAGTTTTCACTTGTTGACATTCCATATAATGTGACACAAAGTCTAATACATCTTTATTGATTCCCTTCCAAAAATAAAGTGGTATAAGCTCTTCCATAAGCTTGGTTGCTCTTGGATGTCCTAAATATAGGGCATTGTGTAGTTATTATAACACTATGTTCCTTATATTTTCTTGATCTAACACATACATCCTTCTATTATATCACAAAATACCATCATTCTCTAATCTATATCCTTTATACTTAGTATTTTGGTCATTCATAGATAAAACTTTCCTAATCTAATCATATAAATCATCTCCTAACTAGAATTTAATCACTTAATCCTTGAAAGTACTTTTGATAGTAGCCATGACTACTATGTACCTCCTACAACTTAGAGCATCAACTAATCTATTTTACTTGACTTTGATATAGTTGATATTGAAGTCATAATCAAATAAGAACTCTAGCCAGTGTCTCTAATGAGCATTCAAATTTGGTTGGGTGAATATGTACTTGAGTCCTAAGTTATCAATCCTGAGCTCAAATGGTTTTACCAATAAATAATGCCTCCAAGCTTGTAAAGAATGTATAATTACTGTAAGTTCTAGGCCATGAAGGTCATAGTTCACCTCATAATGATTTATCTTCTTTGATTCATAAGCTACCACTACACTATTCTGCATAAGGACTCCTCCTAGTCCATCCCCAAATACATCTATTATCACTAAAATTTGACAATTGGGATTAGGAAATCTTAGTCTTGGTGATGAAGTAAGCCTATTTTTCAATTCCTAAAAATTTACTTCACACTTATCTAACCATAGAAAACTTTGGTTCTTACACTACAATGAGGTAATCAGATTAGCTATTTTAGAAAAAATTAGAATGAACTTCCTGTAATAACCTACTTACCATATGAAACTTCTTATCTCATGAAATTCTTTGGTTTAGCCACTTCATAATGGATCTTATCTTTGATGTATCTACTAAAATTCCATCCTTAGAGATAATATGTCCTAGATATTGTACTTTCTTTTGGAAAAATGCACACTTGGATAATTTTCCATATAACTTATGCTTCTATAATAGTTGTAAAACTAATTCTAGATGTTGAATATGCTCCTCTTAATTCTTAGAATATATGAAAATGTCATCAATAAATACTAAAACAAAATGATCGAAATAGTGTTTTAACACACTGTTCATGAGATTCATGAATGTTGCTGGAGCACTTGTCAACCTAAACAGTAACACTATGAACTCATAGTGCCCAATTCAATTTATAAATGTTGTATTAGGAATATCCTCATCCCTTATCCTCAGTTGATGATATCCTAATCTAAGGTCAATATTAAAAAATACTATTACCCCTTGCATCTGATCAAAAATATCATCTATACAAGGTAGTGGATACTTATTTTTAATAGTTTCCTTATTAAATATTATATAGTCAAATGCAAAGTCAGAATACCATCCTTTTTCTTGATGAAGATAATTGGTGCACCCTATAGTGACACACTTAGCCTAATCAAACCCTTTTATAATAATTCATAGATTTGAGCCTTCAATTCAACCAATTTGGTGGTTTTCATCCTCTATGGTGCCTTAGATTGTGGTTCTGATCTAGGTATGATATCAATAGAGAAATCAAACTCACATTTAGGAGGCAATCTGATGTAGGAGCATCAACTAGGGCAATGTGTTTTGTTTTTAGTTTGATATAGGTTGGTTTTATAGGTCCTATAAGGATCTAATAAGGTGTTATTAGTTATTAGGTATCTTAGTTTGGGTGTTATTGTCCTTGGGAACTTTTTTTTGCCAAAACCCCATTTCAAATATTTGAATTGTATTTGAGTGTTTAGGGGTCTTTTGGTGTAGTTGTCAAAAAATGTCAAGTTATTAAGTGTTAGTATAGGTTCATGTATGGACCTAGGTGGTTTTATTATGTTGAGTTACATACATGTCTAATCAAAGGTGGTAAAAACCAATAAACATTGAATATAAAGCCCCTTTTGAAAGTAGTTATCAAAAGTAGTTATTCATGTGTAAGGTAGTTTCTTGTGTATAATGAGTTTTGGATTGATTGATATAGTAAGTCTCATAGAATAAATTAATTAAGTAGTTAGGAAGTTAATTTTTAATTTTGGGAGATGCAGTGGTAAGGAGAAGCCTGATAATGTAATCAAAATCATGACAATCTTGTACCTTGTCCATAGAGACAGTTTTTGTAAAAAAAATGAAAGAATGGAAGATAGCATGAGTGAATATATATGTTTTTTTTTAATAGTTACTATTTATGAATTAAATTTGATTATTTTAAGGCCCTTAAATCATTTTCATATTTTTATCTCTACAAATAACTAAGATTCTGCTAACAGTTTGTGTAATCCCTTGTTTACAAGGCATGATCCAGGAAAGAAAATGACGTTTACTTATTTTTAGAGTTTAATGAAGCATAAATGTATTGAAATAAATTATATTATGATTATTTAGACCTTATAGATGTATTTAAAAATGTAGATAAGTTGAAAAATTCAAATAATCCATTGGGAGCACCCACAACTTGTGAAAGTTTTGATCTCAGTAACAGGGTAAATACAATCTTGTTTGAACTCTTGAGTAACAAAAGAAGTGTAGTTTAATATAGTGTGAAGATAAATAAAAAGTATAATCTGATGTATAATCACATTTTAGTAATCTTTGATAACAATGAGTAGGTATAATGTATTCATACCCTATTCTAGTTTGCATACAGGCAAATTATGAAATAATGAATTATTGAAACCTTGTTTGAAAGATTGAACAATGCATGAAGTGGAGTATGTTATGATAAAAGGATACTATATAATTCCATTTTTGAGTGATTATAACCTTAGATGAGCCATTTAAGGTATATGATAAGTTTAAATGCATTATTAACCCCATTTTGCTTATGCACAACTAGACTATCTTGAGGAAACAATGTGAAATTCATGTATAGAGTGAGTTTTGGAATTGATCAAGAAGATCAAAAACTTTGGAAAGTTGGAGAAATGTTATAAAAAACTTAATATGGTCTTTGGGTAGTTTTAAAGTAATTAAGATGCATTAAAACTCTAATTGAGTCCTCTTAGGACAATACAAGCCTATAGAAACCCTAGATTAGGGTAAGAAAACAAAAATTCAATATCTTACGTTTCCATCTATGAAAGTGGATGAAATTTTGAATGATAATGTAATTTGACCTATATAATAGGATTTTCAAGTTTATATGTCTATATTGAACTATATGCATGTCATATGGAGGATTGTGTTGAGGATTGAGTTAAATAGGGCTAATTAGAGAGAGAAAGAGGCTAGAAAAGGGTGAAATATAGAGATTTAGTGAATGAAACTTTGTAAAGAACTAAAATATGATAAAGGGTGTCTGAAACCAATCTTAGTTTCCTAGAAATCTATGGTACTAGTTTGTACTAAAAAATAAAATAAAAAAAAGGCTAGAAGAGGTGAAGAATGGTTGAGGGTCGGATGACCAAAGTAGGTAGTTAATGTTGAGAGAGGATTTTAAGAGGAATGAAACAAGTTTGTTTAACATAAAATAAAATTTTCATATTGATATAATGGACTTATGGAACCCTATTTAAGTATTAGAGTAATTGGCCTAGAGAAGCTCATAGAATAGTGAAGATTAGTGTATGTGAGGTGAATGGATAGAGTGAAAGATTGAGTGGAATGGGATATATGAATGCATGAGAGATGTATAAAGTTATAAAGGCATATGAGGGAATCCAAGAATATAAATCAAGGAGATTATTACATGAGAATGGTTGTCTAAGAGTTGAGCAAGTTGACATAAGAGAGATTGTGTATGTTGAATGCAATCATTTTGTATTTGCAAGGTGTTAAGGCTTGGATATAGAGGAGTATGAAATAGTTGATCTACATCATTTGGTATCATAGTATAATGATTCATGGGAATATAAAGGACAATAATAAGTAAGCAAGGTACATGTTTAGATTTGTTTTTCATTAGAATTTTTGTTGTGTTGATGAGATAACATGAAGTGTGAATGAAGGTAGAGAATGGTAGATATCCCTAAGCTAGTTGAAGGCTTTAATAAGAAAGGTAGAGAGATATGTTGATAATCTCAAGAGAGGAGCTCATAGGTGAGCTTGAGGAGAGAGATATTCCTAGTGAAAGGATAAGAGAGAGAAGATAGACCTAGTGAGAGGTCAAGATGTGGCAAGTGAGAGAAGACTTATCAGAAAGAATAATAGGTTCAAATGAGACCAAATAGTTGGTAGACATCATATTTTAGATGAGGAAAGAGAGAGAAAAGATAAAATAGGGCATGAGAGAGAAGAGATACCATAAGAATATGGTGCAATAGGACACTAAGAAGTGAATGGAGATGGAAAAAGAAATGGTAGAAGTGAGGTAGCAGTTGGATGAGATGATGACCATGATAGAGAAAATAAAAGAGAGTGAGAACCCACATTTTGTATGGTTCATAAGGAATAAAAAAATTAGGTGGTTAATGAAACAACATGGAAAGAGAAGAAAGGTAAAAGCTAAGAGAGAATAAATAAGGCAAAAAAAGTTGTTTTGTAAGCAACTCAAGATGGAGATGCATAAGTTTTGGTTGAGTGAGTAACAATTAAGAAAGAGAATGAGTGGTACCTTAAGGAATATGAGAACAAGTTGAGTGAATAACAAGATGATAGTTGCTTCTAAATGTGTGATGCGAGTGATAAAGAAGATGGTTAGTTTGGAAGCCTCATTGAAGGCTTATACAAAGGTGTACAAACCCATGAAGAAGTTATGCAATTTGATTACAAGTTTATATATGAAAGTAGTGAGAAATTAGAGGTAGAATTGGTATCCTTAGATAAGGAATTAAATGGTGAGGTGAGAGAAAATTAATAAGATATACAACTTACATCAAGTGAGAACCTCATGAAGGAGGATGAGTATGGAGAAGGAACATTGTAGGCAACAATGAATCAAGTTGAAGACATGGAGCCTTATGTAGGTTTGAATATCATGGAGATGGTAGGTTGGCATAACATTATAATTGTGTTTGAATTATGTATGAATATGTAAATAAATTAAGATGAGAATATAGTTGTTGTAGTAGTGTTTTTGGGCATACACAACCCATATGATGGAGGCAAAGAGAGGAAAATGAGTGCACATGAAATGTTGATTGGTGCAAGAAAGAAAAGAGGAATAATGGTCTATGATAGAGGAAAGAATGATCAAAAAGAGGAGCAGATGAAGAATGAAGGATCAGGAACAATAGTGTATAATCCAAGAGACAAGAATTGGAAGACAAGGAATAAAGCACAATAGTTCATTTAGAGTTCAAATTCCTTTCTTCCCTGGGAGTATGATGCAAAAACATCAACTATGGAAATGTGTTTTATTGTAAATTTGATCTAGGTTAGTGTTATAGGTCATATAAGGACCCAAAAATGTGTTATTATTCATTAGGTAGCTTAGTTTTGGTGTTATTAGCTTTGGGAACTTTTCCTGCCAAAACCCATTTCAAATAATTGATTTGTGCTTTGAGTGTTTAGGGGTCTTTTGGTGTAGTTGTCAAAACATGTCAAGTTATTAAGTGTTATTATAGGGTCATGTATGGACCTAGGTGGGTTTAGGATGTTGATTTACATACATTTCTAATGAAATGTGGCAAAAACCAAGAAAAATTGAATGTAAAGCCCCTTTTGAAAGTAGTCAAAAATAGTTATTCATGTGTAAGGTAGTTTCTTATGTATAATGAGTTTTAGATTGAATGATATAGTAAGTATCATATAAGGAAGTTATTAAGTAGTTAGGAAGTTAGTTTTTAAGTTTGGGATAGGCCATGGTATGGAGAAGCCTAACAATGTAATGAAAATCATGGCAATCTTGTACCCTATGCATGGAGACAGTTTTTGTAAGGAAAATGAATGAATGGAAGATAACATGTGTAAATATATATGCCTATGATTTGTATTAGTTACTATTTTTTAATTCAATTTTATTATTTTAATTCCATTAAATCATTTTCATAGTTTTATCTCTATAAATAACTAATATTTTGATAATAGTCTATGTAATCCCCTGTTTACAAGGCACAATCTAGGAAGGAAAATAAGGTTTACTTATTTTTAAAGTTTAATGAAGTATGCATGTCTTAAAATAATTTATATTATGATTAGGTAGACCTTATAGATGTATTTAATGATGTAGATAAGTTTACAAATTCAAATAATCCATTGGGAGCACCCACAACCTGTGAAAGTTTTAATCTCAACAACAAGGTTAATACAATCTTGTTTGAATGCTTGAGTAACAAAAGAAGTAGAGTTTGAAATAATATGAAGATAAATAAGGACCATATGATGGATAAGTACCTTTTATGATTATTTTATAACACTAGGTAGGTAGAATGTATTCATACCCTGTTCTAGTCTGCATATAGGGAAATTGTGAAATAATGAATTTTTGAAACCTTGTTTGAAAGATTTAACAATGCATGAAGTGGAGTCTATTGTGATAAAAGTACACTATATAATGTCATTGTGGAGTGATTATAACCTTGGATGATCCATTTAAGTTATATTATAAGTCTAAATCCATTGATAACCCTATTTTGCTTATACATAAATAGATGGTCTTAAGGAAACACTGTGAAATTCATGTATAGAGTGAATTTGGAATTGATCAAGAAGATCAAGATCTTTGAAAAGTTGGAAAAATGTTAGACAGACCTAAATATGGTCTTTGGGAATTTTTAAAGCAACTATGATGCATTAAAACTCTAATTGAGTCCTTTCAGGACTGTGCAAGCCTATAAAAACCCTAAATTAGGGTAAGAAAACAAAAAAATAATATCTTATGTTTCCATTGATGAAATTGGATGAATTTTTTTAGTTAGATGGAATTTGACCTATCAAAGAGGATTTTTAAATTTATATGTTTGGATGGAACCATACGTACATCATATGGAGGACTGTGTTGAGGATTGAGTTAAATAGGCCTAATAGGACTAATTAGAGGGAGAAAGAGGCTAAAAAAGGGTAGAAGATAGAGCGTTAGTGAATGAAACTTTGTAGAGACCTAAAATATGATAAAAGGTGTCTGAAACCAATCTTAATTTCCCATAAATTTTTGGTACTAGTTTGTACTAGTTAGAAATCACAAAAAAAGGCTACAAGAGGTGAAGAATGGTTGAGGGTTTGATGAGCAAATTAGGAATTTAATGTTGAGAGAGCAGTTGAGGAGGAATAAGTCAAGTTTGTTTAACATAAAATAAATTCTTCATGTTGATATAATGCAATTATGGAACCATGTTCAAGTATTGGGGTAATTGGTTTAGAGAATCTCACATAATAGTGAAGATTAGTGTATGTGAGGTGAATGGAGAGAGTGAGTGGAATGGGATATATGAATGCATGAGAGATGTACAAAGATATAAAGGCAGATGAGGGAATACAAGAAGCCAAATAAAGGATATTCTTTCATGATAATGGTTTTCCAAGAGTTGATCAAGTTGACAGAAGAGAGATTGTGTAGGTTGAATGCAAGCATTTTGTAATTGTAGGGTGTCAAGGCTTGGATATAACAGAGTATGAAACAGTTGATCTACATCACAATCTTGATAATTCCTTTAGAAACACATCATGAAATTTCCTAAAGAATGGATAATCTTCAAGGGATGGTTCCTTAAATTCCTCAATTTCATTTATCTTGATGATAAATGTTTGGCATCCTTTTCCTTGAGCCTTCTTGAGCTGCATTACATAAATCTTCCTAAGCTTTAACTCCCTTTTTTCATCCTAAATTTTTGTCTAATTTCTAAAATCATCCAAAAACTAAACCTTCTTTAGGTATCATTCAACCTTGGCCTTATGCTTCACAATCCAATTGACTCCTAGGATCACATCATATGACCCTAGTGGTGCTACATAAATATCCACTACTATTGTGAATTTGGACAACCTAATCTTGGATTCAACTAAACACTTACCAAATTTGACTTTTGAATCATTCCCATATTGTAATGACCATGCATTTTCCATTATTCTAGCTCTTATAGATAACTTATTTAGAATTTTAGGAGATATAAAATATTCTATAGCCCCTGTATCTATCAAAATGGAAATTGGATGTTCAAATAAAAGCCCTGACTATTCTATGGGTGAAGCTTGGAGTTTGGCTTGTCGATTATGAGTTACCACATGAATACATTGATAAAAATTTCCTTGCTGAGGAGTAAAACCTTTGTTATTTGACTTATCCTGAGTACATTCATGAGCATAATGGTCACCTATATAAATGAAGCAACCTCCAGGTGGTTCTTTCCTATCAGACTATTAGTTTCCCTTGAAACTGCCTTTGAAACCATTGCTCTATTTTTGTGACCTAAACCATTGTTGAATATATCATTTTGATTTTTGAACCAAATCTTGGAGTCTCCACACCTCTGCTTCTAATTCTTCTTTTTAAAATTTAGTTTAGAACTTCCATTTTTTTCTTAAACTTGTCCCTATCTTAAGTAAGATATTTTAACTTTTGTTTATACTTGACTACATTCTCAAAGACTTGGTCCATGGTAGATGGTCCATGAACATCTATATTTCCACCAATATGGGGTTTTAATCCCATGATGAACTTCTCAATTCTAAACCTCTCATTTATCCGGTACCAAGGTACATACTTCAAAAGTGTAGTGAATTGATCTCAATACTCATTCACTGATAAATCTCATTGCTTTAGATTCTATAAATCTTTAATCTTTTAGTCAAAGTATAGTTGTGGAAGCCACTTTGATTTAAACAATGTCACAAACTACTCCCATGTAGTTGTGGTCAAGCTAAGATTCATTTCCAACTTTTTGTTAGCCCACCACATACTTGCTTCTCCAACCAATTGGTATGTTCCCCAAATTACTTTAGTGATCTTAGAGTAGTTTTGAATATATAAATACTTCTTTATATCTATCAACCATGCTTCAACTCCATCACCTAAAATAGTTCTATCTAACTTAGGTAGATTCACCTTTTTCATATCTCTAGCCAATTCTATAGCTACCTAAGCTCTCGTGTCTTGAGGGTTTTTCTACTCAGTAGGATTTTCTTTAGGTACATCTTGGTGTACTTCCTATTCATGTCCATTAAATTCTTATTTTAATGATAACATTTAGTCCCTATTTTCTTTCATGGTTGTGAAAATCTAATCTAACTTTGTTGTTTACTTAGCTGCAAATCAATTAAGATCAAATAGAGGTTTATTGTCATTGACATTTGAAGGACCCTCTCTAGATACTCTAGCTTTAACCATTATCCTTTATGGTAAATAAAAGGATATGAAAACACTAGTGGATTAATTAAGTCCTATATTTTGATTCATAGCTTTGATACCAAATGTAACATCCCCACTAGGATCTACTTAAAATAACATGATTTTTTTCAAAATTTAATCAACATATTCTTTCATTATATTTCATCATGAGAATCTAAAGTGAACCAAATAAAACACTCTACGTATATTAACTATAAAATATGTATATAACATCTATCTATAACTAATCACTGTCATAAAATGAAACAAAACATAAATAACTATAGAAAGTAATTATAGATTTCTAGCCATGACTGAAAACATAACTACTTATAGAAGTAATTATAGATTTTCAACCATGATTGGTAAAAACATGTAGCCACTACTATCATGGTATAATAAGTAAATAATTATATCTCATCAGGGATAATGTTTCAATAATAATAAATATAATACAAGATATAAGGTTTCATGGAATATGAGTTCCCAAACTCTAGCATTTATGGAAATCTCAAGTGTAGTCTATAAATAAGTATTATTGTGGGAAGGGAGAGAATCATCTAAGCACTTTTCCATACCAACCACAAACCATTGATCCCATACACAATCCCCCATCAGGGAATGGTCCTCCCTTCATGAATGAGTAGATAGTGACGGTATAAGAATCCAAAGAGACAAGATAGTACTTGTGTGCTGTATAATTTTCAAGAATATGAACTGTACTATAAAGAAATATATTCTAACATGATATCACAAAAACATGTAAATCATACATATAAAATGACAATGTCTACCTAACATTACTTTGTCTAAAGTTTTCAATAGTTATTGATCTATAGGATCAGTCAAATTCATACACACCACTTGATCAGATTACCTTCATCTGGCATTAGTGATGATAGTAAGCTAGTGAATTACATCTCACTACTTAGTACCAATAATACAATATTTGGTTAACATGAATATAAAAATAGATCCATACAGATTACTTACTCCTAGCAGGCATAAAACATGTTAAATACAAGAATAATAAAAATACATACATTTAGTCCATCAAATGTATGAATGCATCTCCATTATACTATTTTTCACATAAATAATAATAAACATAATTAGTATTTTTTATACCAACTGGGTATAATTTATATATAGACTAAATTTTTTTAATTTTCATAAGTAGATATAAATACATTATATTTTATGACAAATAATAATATCACAATACATCATTTTCATGTACACACTACTCAATTTCAACATCCAATCATATTAAAGAAAGTTATTTCTCATGAAAACATAATCTTTCATTTAAACAATATGTTATATTTTTATGAGGTTGTATGCATATATAGATAGTATTCTCTACTTCAAGAATCTGTGACTTAGTTTTTAATAGACAATAAACCTTGTTTCATGTAATCAAAGATAAAATTATGTATCCACTAGATTTTTTATTAAGATAAGTAATTTAATACATATACCTTACTAAACTTAAGTAAAGTGGAGGTGTAACAATCTCACTATTATGTATAGATTCCTAGACAAAAAAACTATCTGAGAGTTAATTTCGTTAAGCCCCTTAAACTCACAATAATAATAAACATTAATCAAGATTATTATAATGGAGTGGATTTAATCAGGATTCTTATCAATCCAATAATGTTTAAAATTGTCTGAGAGTGCTTATTATTATGGTAATAGATGATTTGAAGTCAATTTACTTACACCTTAATTCAAATTATGGAAATATCATTACAGGGCTTATTATGTATAACAATCCAAGAGTAATCAATACCAAACTTAAGTGGAATTACTTATTTTTTAATTATACCATACATTATTTATGGTATGTTATATATACATGATTCTCTATATAAACTAACTTTATACATAGATTTCCATTATAACACACAATTCACTATTATATTACACAACCCAAAACTCACATTTTTTTGAGCTAGATCTTAAAAATGATGCACTTTATATTCTATCAGACATCTATGTAGAAGTGAGATGATGTTTAAAAGGTAATTTTGAGTGGCATTTAACTATTTTTATTATACTTTAAGATAAAGAACATTAATTTAAAAATAGTTTACATGGAATACAATTTACATCAATTTAAAAAGGTACGTAGAAGAATAAGAATATATATATATATATATATATATATATATCACTATTTATTTTTAAAAATATTTTGATATTTTTATTTAAAATAGGATGATCCTAAATTTATATTTGGTCATGTTTAACTATTTTGATTATACTATATTATTTTATATTTATGATTAAAAGTGAAGCTCATCTCATTAGTCATTTATGATGATAAAGTAGGTTGTGAATTGGAGAATACAATCCCCATAGTCAAGATTAAATACAAACTTCATGCAATCCCCATATGCTATTAAACACATTTAAAGGGTGTTCACACTCCAAACTTCATGTAATCCCCACAGGCAGGCTCAAATCCCACAGGTAGTCTCAAAGGCATAAAGGCAAAGTTGGTTTTTTTATCATTAGAAAGGTGTTATGAGATTTTTTATATGTCATGAGTATGTTGAAAACAAAATAAGATCATTGGGAAGGTCAAATTGGTCATTTGGAGAGTATGTACAGGGCATAGGAAACCCTAGATTAACAAGCTTTAGGCATTTTTGAGAGATTTAACCATGGGAATTTAATGAAACTTTATAATTTTTCTCTCTTATACATGTATAAGGTGAATCAAAAGGTTTAAACCTAATATTTTATGTATGTGTATGGATTATAAGACTAAGGGTTTGGGATAGGGCTAATTAGGCCTAAATGAGGGTAGGTTAATGAAGGAAGTGATAGTTAGAGGTGGATTTAGGATATGAAATTTGACATAGATATGAAAAATAATAGAGTGTACCTATAAATTCCCTTATAATATATTGAGAAATCATAACATTTCTGTATAAGGTAAAATACAATAAAAAAAGGCTATAAGCCTTGAGAGAGCATTGTGTCCATAATGTGTGGAATGAGAGTATGATATTGTTTGAGTAATTAAAGGGGGTTATACCAGGTATGTTATGATCATATAAGACCATGTGTGACAATATAATGAGCTATTGAAACATAGACCAAGATTTGGTCCTTGAGACCTAAAGAAGGTGCCTAGGAGGAAACTAGAAAGAGACTGAGAGGAAGTTTGTGAATGAGACATGAATGGAATGAGGTTAAGGATGTATGGACATAGTTTAATGACATTAAAGAGGTGTTACTAAGAGTAAAATTAATAAGTAATAGGTTTAAGAAGCTAAATTAATTTTAAAGAGTCAAAAGAGGATCTAACTTGTGAAAGAAGATTCAAATAAAACCATAGCAAGTGAATGTCATCAGTTGGGTTTAGAACTAGCTAATGATGTTTTTGTAGACTTATCCTCCATACCTCTACATCAACATAAAAACATAATTCAAATGCAATCACTGATATTCTTAATTTATTATAAGGGTCTAATTTACAACATTATCCTAACAAGTTATTCTCAATCTCATAACATTTGTAATCCTTAAGAATACTTCAAAACCAATCATTTATAAAACTCTAAACATGAATGATTCAAACAAGATTTAATTCTTTAGTTTTCTTAAATATTCATGTACAAAATAAGAATGCCATATATAGGCATACAATGTCAATAATACATGCATTGCCATATAGACATATAAAAAATTACATCACGTCTAACAAAATAGTATCTAATGTCAGGTGAATACATCATATATGCATGTACAATGCCAAAAATGTGTACATTGCCATATAGGAATATAAAAAAGTACATCATCTACAACATCCTAATCATCAAATAGTCTCTCTCTCTTTGCCTTCTTCAAAGAACACTCTCATTGGGATGCCCTGCTTGTAGATGGAGATATCTCAAATGCCTTGGATTGTTCCAAGGTTCAACTTTAGGTACTATGCTCATTACTTACTTGTAGCTAACCCTATTCAAATAAAAAAATATTATAAAATTAACAAGTATACATGAAACCAAGTTAATAAAATCATGTTTTAAACTATAATAAAAAATTCATTTAAACATGCACTTATTGTAATCTCATGGTCCTACACAATTTGCCATTGATGCTCGACTGGGTCGGTGCTAGGTTCAGCTACATGAATAGGTGTGTCAAATGATGAAGAAACATGAGGATCTATCATAGTATTAATCTAAATTAGACTATCAAATGTGATATGATATCCCTACATACACAATACATTTGTGTATATAAGTTATATTTGCCAAAGTATATAGTAAAATTAGTAAAACAAAATCACTAAATTATAATTTAGAATTACAAGTGAATATACATACCTTAATGAGTGCCTGTGTAGATGATATTTTAGCAATAATGCTCAAGTCTATCTTCACTCATAATTATGGAGGTGTGTCCACCCTAGTCATCAGCTAAACAAACAAACTAATAATTAATAACTTAGGCAATTCATTGATTAAACATGTTGCTAACAAACTTAATCTTGCATAAGATATGAAAAAAATTAATGAGGTCACATGAAGTATGAATGTGACAAGTGGATATGTGTAACATGTGACTTGTAACATCACACTGAAGGCAAGAAATGTCAGTTTCATGAGGGAGAATGACAAGACAATGAGGGAGGATTTTTGTGAAATTGAGTCATTGAATATAAGTTAGGTATTGAAACATCCTTTATATGTACCTATATACATTGGTTTGGATGCTTGTATAGCTTTGATGAGGTGTATTTCATATTTTCACCTAATTACTTGGTCATTCAACATAATTATCTTAAGGAAATGACTTGGTATAGTTGAGGACAACCCTATGAGTATTGGTGTGGTCAAAAAGCCCTTAGAAATAGTCATTGTGATAAGATAAGTAAATTGTATTGGTGTTTATTGAGAAGTTTGTAAATTGAGTTTTAATCAGGTTAAGACACCTAGAGTGATAGGTTGATTTTATGGGGGACATCTATACTTGAGCCTTTTAAGAGTGTCTAGAACCTTATAAAATAGGTCTCATTGAAATATAAAGAAACATATAAAAAATAGAACTGAATATTGTAGAGATAAGAGTGTGTGGATAGTCTTTTTTACAAGTGCATGATTTTGGTTACCCTATAGGTGACATTATTTTGACTATATATCTTTACATTTCCCTCAATTTTTACAAGGGAAGGTGTATATGTATATAGTGTAATTAGGTTGAGGTCAAAAAAGGGTGATATAGTCTTGTCAACACTCAATATTCATTTTAGGGGGACTTTCCTGATGAAAGGTGTTATAGTCTTATAAAGTTGGCATGTCACTCGAATGAAGAAAGTGCATGTATATAGATAGGACCTCTCCCCTAACTAGATATTGTAGGTCTTTGGGCCCCCTAAGTAGGTGGTGGTAACAAACTACTCAACCCCATCTATCGATATGGGGTTAAGGTCCCCTATTTGTAAATGGTCACAAGGCCTATGCCATATACATATAGACTATAGTTTATAGTTGATGCTCTCCCAAAAAAACAATGGGATTTAATAGACACTCTCCCAACAAACCAATGGAATTAAATAGGTACAATGGGATCAAGAGGCTATTCCATCTAAATTTATAACTCCATAGATAGAGATGAAATTATTATACTAGGATAGAGTCAAGATGGGAATTGAATTGCTAGCTATGACCATTTTGGATATCAATCATAGAGATTGAACCACTATATGTGATTATGACAATACGGAATCAAGTGCCTAGCTATGAGGCTAGTATTTAAAATACAAGAGTGGTGTGCATATTGATGAAGACATGATATGCTCGATTGGGAAATTGATAGAAATATATTGTACCAAACAACTTTTGTAAAATGAATTCTATATATATATATATATATACATACATCCAATCATACTGATCGGGATTGACCCGCTATGGGAACTACATATAATGGGATATCAAGAAAATGTTCAACTCGCTATTTTGGTTATTAAAAACATAGTTGAAATGGAGGATGAGTTTATATCAAGTTACACCAATCCATGTTAATACATCAAACAATAAAAAGTCCAATAAAATTATATTAGGTATTTTATATTTTCTTACACAAAATCTACCAAGGATGCAATTAAGGTGTATGAATGTACATCTAGAGTATATAAGATTCACTTGAAATTTTATCTCTATACATGTATATGGTGTCATATTGACATGGATAGATGTAATGACCTGGGTTGGCCCACTACCTAATTATGATGTTGAAGGCAACGTCTCCTCCTGGAACACAAAAAATACATATATATTATTCAATATAAATGTGTAAATTAATTTTTACCTTTTTAATTTGCAAATATAACTTAGAATTTTGACATTAAATTTATATAAAAGATACATGTATGTGTGTAGAGATTACCAACATATCCAAACCAAATGTGTGTGCCAACAACTCATTAGTCAAGACCATATCCTCTAAGCCCTTGAAGTGCCATTGTCATCATCTAAATTGGTGGGGTTGGGTACGACCACTAGCTGGAGTGTCTCAAGCTTCTATTTTTGAAAGTCTAATCATATGATGAATGAGTGTATCAGTAAGTGTACTAAGTGCATGCAAAATGTATATCTCTACAACTTCTATCACCATAAAGGGAATCTCTATATGAAGTGGCTTTTGGGTAGGGATCCTTATAGGCTGATTAGGTGCATGATGTGCACCTAGTCAATCCTAAATAGAGCCTTTCCCTTTGCCCTAAAACTCACCATAGTCAAAGTAGTTTGGAATGTGATTAAGGATAAAATCACAATAGAGTTTTCTCAAAAATTACAAAGGGACTTCATGGTTATTATAAGGGGGATAGTCAAACACCATCCACCACTACTCCCAAAAATTAACTTTAATCAAATCATGTTGGCATTGATGGATTGGGAACATTTGGTCATTATGGGAAATGGGGAATTGGTGGTTAGATTGATAAATAAGGTACAAATTTGAACTTTTGTTATATTTTTATTCTTCACCTTAGATGTTGATAATTTTTTAGCATAATAAGCCCTAAAACTATCACTATATGACCTCCATCTATCAATTTGACTTGTTATCAAGTCAACTTGACCTAATACTAACTCTAGGTTATTGGCCAAATAGGTGTGATGGGTGTTCATGGAAGTGGGCTCCCTCATTCTCCTAACTATCTACTCAATTTCAATTTTGTTCTCCACTATGTGAGCAACTATATCCTCCTAGCTTCCTGGGGGGTCTAGGGAAACTATAGGAGGGTTAGGCAGAGGGTTACAAGGGTTGGGTGGAAGGTTAGGTGGAGGATTAGGTGGATGGTTAGGTGGAGCATGCTAACCTATTGGAGAAAAATTAAAAAATATATATATGCAATTCACATTCAGATTTTTTAAAAAAAAAATGATTTAATCTATAAAAAAACATACCTCTTCTTCACGGTGGCATCATTGATTTGGCGAATAGAGGGAAAATTAAAGATTTTCAGGCCAAAATGAGAGTTTGAGGGTAAAAAATGATATTTTAGGCCAAAACATGAATGGGAAGCACCAAAATGTGATTACGAAGTAGGAAATAATGAAAGAGGATGAGGGGTTTTTTGTTTGTTTTATAGTTTGAAGAATGTGTACGCATTATGTTAAGTTATAGGTATGCGTACACATTCCTATAATGCATATGTATTTCTATAACTCAACATATATGAATTATTATTATAACCTATATGCATTATGGGTTATATCCACATAATTTTTCCCCAACTCCATGCACATACCTTCCATATAATGCTTCAAATAGTTCCATTTTAAAAGTTGATTAGTATGAATTGTTGTAAGCAAAATTAACCAATGGAAGGTACTCCTACTTGTATTACTGCTCCATGTAATACATATGAAGGAGATACTCTGACACCTGATTAACTCACTCTATCTGACCATCAATCTATAGATGATATGTAGTGTTGAAGTTTAGTTGTGTACTCAGAGCTAAATTTAGAGTCAACCAAAACCTAGAAATCATCCTTAGAGCATGATCTAAAATAATATTCTCTGGAAATCCATGTAATCGATACACTTCTCTTAAAAATCTCTTTGTAAGAGTAGGAGTAACATCAGTCAAATTTCCTGGTATAAAATGAGCTAACTTGGTTAATTTTTCAACTACTACCAATATCATGTCATGTCTATTTTGTGACAATAGTAAACCTTGGACAAAGTCCATACTGATCTCCTACCACTTCCATTCTGGTATGTCATGTGGATACACAAATTTAAATGAATGCACATGTTCATTTTTCACATACTGACATTCCAAATAATGAGACATAAATTCCACTACATTTTTATTGATTCCTTTCCAAAAATAGAGTGGTCTAAGCTTAGCCATGGGCTTGGGTACTCCTATAGTCTTGAATATGGGGCATTATGTAGTTCTTCTAGCACTGTGCTCCTCAAATTTTTTCTATTTGGTACATACATCCTTCTATTGTATCATAAAATACCATCATTATCTATTCTAAAGCCTTTATACTTAGAATTTTGAGCATTTTTAGACAATGCTTTATTGAATTGATCATAGAAATCATCTCTTGGAGATAATTCAATCTCTTGATCTCTGAAAGTGCTCATGATATTAGCCACAACTGCTATGTAATTCTTATAGCTTAGGGCATTAACTACTCTAATTTCCTTGCCTTTGATATAGTTGATATTAAAATCATAATCATACCATAACTCTAGCCAACACTTTTGATGAGCATTCAGATTCAGTTGGATGAAGATGTACTTAATTCCCAAGTTATCAGTCTTGAGCTCAAATGATTTTTCTAATAAATAATGTCTCCAAACTTACAAAGCATGCACAATTGCTATAGATTATAGGTCATGAGGGGCATAGTTCACCCCATTAAGCATTAGTTTCTTATATTTATAGGCTAATAATACACCATCTTTCATAAGAACTCCTCCAAGTCCATTGCCAGATGCATTTATGATCACTGAGAAATGATCATTATGATCGAGAAATCTTAGCACTGGTGCTAATGTAAGCCTCCTTTTTAATTTTTGAAAATCTACTTCACACTTATTTGACTAGATAACTTTGATTCTTCCATTACAAAAATGTAATCAGATTAACTATCTTAAAAATATTTGAAATGAATTTCCTGTAATAGCCTACTAATCCCATGAAACTTCTTATCTCATGCACATTATTTGGTGTTGGCCACTCCATAATGGCTCTTATCTTTGTCGAATCTACTAAAATACTATTCTCAAAGATAATATGTCTTAGATACTACACTTTCTCTTGGAAAAATGCACACTTAGACAACTTTACATATAATTTGTGCTTCCACAAACATTGCAAAACTAGTTCCATATGTTGAAGATGTTATTATTCATCTTTAGAATATATAAAAATGTCATCTAAAAAGACTAGAACAAAGTGATCTAGATAATTTTTGAACACACTATTCATGAGATTCATAAATTTTGATAGAGAATTTATCAATCAAAATTCTAACATTGTGAACTCATAGTGCCCATATTGAGTTTTAAACACTATTTTTGGAATATCTTTATGTTTTATCCTTAGTTAATGATACCCTTCACTAAAATCAATCTTACAAAAGACTGTTTCCGTTCACATCTGATAAAATGGATCATCTATACGAGGTAGTGGATATCTTTTCTTGATTGTTTCCTTATTTAACATTCTATAATCAATACAAAGGTGAAGAGTACCACCCTTCTTCTTGATGAAGACAATCAATGCACCCCATGATGACACACTTGTTCTAATCAACCCCTTTGATAACATCTCCTAGATTTGCACCTTTAATTCAACTAATTTTGTGGTTATCCTCCTGTATGGTGCCTTAGACTATGGTTTCAATCTAGGTATGATATTAATTGAGAAATTAAATTCACATTTGGGAGGCAATCCTGACAATTCCTATAGAAACACATGCAAATTCTTTAAAAAAGGATAATCTTCAAGGGATGGTTCATTAGATTCATCCATCTCATTTATCTTGACAATAAATGTTTGGCACCCTTTTCCTTGAGACTTATTGAGATATATTATAGAATCTACCTAAGCCTCAACTCTCTTTTCTCACCCTAAATTTATGTCTAATTTTCAATTCATGTTCTTCATGCTGATCTGTACCTGATCTGCAATCTCTCTTTAAGTGCCCTTGCTTTCCACACTTCCAACAGGTTATTCTACCATACCTGGACTTGGATCTTCTTCCTGTCTTGGACCTTGATCTCCCATGCTCTATCTTTTCTCTTTGCCTTCCTCTACCTTCAACACTCAAAGCATTTCCTGATGATTCACCTGTGCTATTCTTGCGTATCTCTTCATTCAAGATCACACTTACAACATCATCCACTTTTAAGACTTTTGAAGGAGACAGTATTAGAAACTGCCATTACCAAACCTTCCCAACTTTCAGGTAATGAACACAAGATTAAGAGAGCTCTAATTTCATCATCAAATACAATATTGACTGAACTTAACTGGTTTACCAAACCATAGAAATCACTAAGATGGCTATGAACAGATCCACCTTCCAACATTTACAAATTAAATAAACGCTTCATAAGAAATACCTTATTAGAAGCTGAGGGTTTTTCATATATATTTGCCAAAGATTCCATCAACTCCACTGTTGTCTTACACTGTGATAAGCTGGAAATCATAGATGATACAAGACTCAATCTAATAGATCCCAGAGCCTTCCGATCAAGAACCTCCCATTCTTCATCTTTCATATCTGAGGGTTTGCAAGTAACCCCTCCCAGCGGTAAGTACAAATCTTTTTGATACAGATAATCCTCAATCTACATCCTCCATAATTGGTAGTTCTTGCCATTAAACTTTTCCATCCGTATCTTACTATCTTCTGTCATTGCTCAACTCCCACTCAAACAGAAACCCTGTGAGTACCTGTAATCAAAACACACTAACCAGATCTAATCCAATCTGTTAGTATCCCAACCAAAAGCTCTGATACCACTTGTCAGGGAAGTCCAAGAACAAACACACCTCTGTTTTGATTCCTCTTGTTGGATCTTGCTCCTCAGAAAGAGCACAGTATGATTACCAAATATAAGCAATTATAAATGCGGAAATAACCAGAAACACAAGTAGCTAGAATTCACCAATAACACAGAATATGAGAGACAATACACTATCTTGTATTAACACTTTACAGAAAAGAATACAACAAAGAGCCGCCACACTCTTTCACCTTACAGAGGTTTGACACACCTCAAGTGTACAGTAATTCTTCTCACACAACACTCTCCTACACAAAAAATGGTCCCAACAACCAACTCACAAACAGAATTGGTGTTCACCTCTCCAACTAGTCAGTAATAACCCTGCCAGTTCACCAAGCACTCAAAAGTACTTCAAGTTGATCTCCCATGAACCTACAACCTACAATTCAACAGACCATACTCACATGTAGATCTCTTATGAGCTTGCAACAACTTGCAACTCAATGATCTTATAATGGAAGCAACTTACTTGCCTTCCTTTCTATCTCATACCTTAATTACAATACATGCCAATGGGTCTATAAATAGGTCCCTAACTCAAACACTAACTTAGACTCTTAATTTAGACAATTATCCTCACAGCCAAAGACTCTAACTGGCCTTTACATGCAAACACTTCGTTCACTTAGCTAACTGTCCGTGTAACGAGCAGTTCTGGAACACACAGGCGACCGACATCGGTCCCTGCTAGTCTGGTTCTGCCGACGTCGGCCAACTCCCTACTGTCGTCGGTGGCCTTTTGCACTGGGTCAGGACCAACGTCGGTCCTGCTGCCGACGCTGGTGCTCTTGGATCTCAGCAACTTTCTTGTTCCACCTGTTTGCAAAGAGTTGAAGCTTTTAGCTCCACAACTCAACAATCCTGACACTCAACTTTTTTTATATCAATCAACCTTGGCCTTATGCTTCATAAACTAATTGACCCCTAGGATCACATCATATGACCCTAGAAGTACTACATAAAGATCCACTATTGTTATGAATTTGGGCAACCTAATTCTAGCTTCAACTAAACACTTATCAACTTTGACCTTTGACTCATTCCCATATTATATCGACCATGCATTTTCCATTACTCTAACTTTTATAGATAGCTTATTTAGAATTATATGAGAAATAAAACATTTTTTAGCCTCCATATCTATCAAAATATAAATTGGGTGTTTAAATAAAATACTTGACATTTCTATGGGTGAAGCTTTGAATTTGGCTTATCGATTGTCAACTATTGCATATATTTATTGCTGAAATGTTCCCTATTGTGGAGCAAAACCTTTGTTCTTAGACTTATCCTATGCACACTCATGATAAAAATGGTCACCTCCATAAATGAAGCAACCTAAAGGTGGTCCTTTCTTGTTAGACTATTAGTTTCCCTTAAAACCTCCTTTGAAACCATTACCTAGTTTCCTATTACTTGAACCACTATTGAATCTAGTATTTTGATTCTTGAATTGTCTATTAGAGTCTTCACTCTTCTTATTCTAGTTCTTTTTTAAAGTTGGTTTATAACTTCCAAACTTTTTATTGAACTTATCTCTGAATTGAGAAAGAGATTTCAACTTCTATCTCTATTTGATTGCCTTCTCGAAGACCTAATCCACAATAGATGGCCCATGCATGTCTACCTCACCACCAGTCTGAGGTTTTAATCCCATGATGAAATTTATAAGGTGGTGAGGTACATACTTCAAATTTTTTTTAAACTATTCCTAGTATTCATTCACTGATAGGTCTTAAGATCATGAAAATCTATAAGATTTTAATTCAAAGTATAACTATGAAAGCCACCATGATCTTAACAATGTCATAAACTAATCTCATGTGGTGGTAGTAGAGTTGAGATTTATTTACAAATTTTTGTTGGCCCACCACATAGCTAATTCACTAGCCAACTGTAAATCTCCCTAAATTACTTTAGTGACTTTGAAGTAGTTTTGAATCTTAAAATACTTCTCCATTTCAATCAACCATGCTTTAGCTCCATCTCCCAAAATGGTTCCATCAAACTTAGATGGATTCACCTTTTTCATGTCTCTAGCCAATTTTATAGTTACACGAGCTCTTACATCTTGAGGTACTTCCTCATGCCTCTGCTCTTGAGGGATTTCTTGCTCAACATGATTCTCTTCAAGAACATCCTAATGGGATTCCTCTTCATGGCCATGAAATTTCTATTCTAAAGATACAATTCAATCCCCAATTTCATTCATGGCTATGAAAATCTGATCCAACTTTACTGCTTTTTTAATAGAAAATTAATTAGGATCAAATGGAGGGTTATTGTCGTTAACATTCAAAGGACCCTCACCAGATGCTCTATCTCACACCATTCTCCTCTCTGATAAACAGAGGGATACAAAAATGTTAGTGGACTCATTAAGTCATAAATTTTGGGTCATAATTTTGATACTAAAATGTAACATCCCCACTAGGTTTACTAGAATAATGTAATTTTTTTAAAAATTTAATTCCATGTAATTAGACTTCATGAGAATCTAATTAGTTATCTAAATTTAACACACTAGGTATGTTTAACTAATAAAATAGGCATGTAAACTTTTATTTAGTTACTGATCACTATGATAACCAATAATTAAAACAAGTATAAAGTTTATTTACTAATTTGAATGCATATATTCGAAAAATTAATTACATAATTCTAGCCACAGTCAATACAATATTTAGTCACTGTTGTAAATGTATGGATGTATAAATATTACATTTTCATCAAGAATAATGTCACAATAATAAATACAATACAAGATACAAGGATTCATAGAACATGAGTCATAATGAACTCTAGTATCTATTGGAGGTTTTTTAATGATATCTTTAAGGTGACCAAGGTTGTTGATAAGGTGTCATGTGTGTTAGATTGACAATGACAAAGTGTGACTCAATGTGCTTCAATTTTCCTGCATGGTTCTTTAGTGTTTGACCTATATAGAAAATTTATAGATGATATTTATGGTATATACATTTTTCAAAGACCCTATGGGTTATTATGAGTGCTTATAAAAGTGAAAGGAATTCATCAGAACAATTATATGAATGTCTAAGCCCAAACAATCATCTTGATAGATAAAGCTAAGTTAGCAAATTGATGAAATCATATTTCATGCATGTAGAATTTTAAAGAGATTTTTTATATATGGATGGATTCCTCTATGAAAGGTGATCTAGTGGTTCAAATTTTAGGTCATAAAGTTGAGCGTAGAAAAAGTTATTAAGGTGCAAAGTTGGCTCTCAAATAGAGTTCACTAAGTTTCTATACTTAGCCAAATTTACAAGAGGAGATCTAATGTTGAGCATATAATTAAATTTATAATCTAATGGTGAGTAATTAATCTGATTGGATAAGGATCCAATGGAAAATTTTAAGTCAAATAATCAATATTTCATGTGCTAGTGACATGTGTCACAATCATAGAGTTTGAGCAATCGATCTAACAATGAGCATGCAATCTATCAAATAGAGATCAATGGTGAGAATGTGATCATGAAAATTATGATCCAATGGATCATATTAAATAAAATATTCAAGATTTCATGTAGGGCTTCCAAGTGGTAGAAGTTCATTAGAAAATTGATTACAGGGTATGCAGAGGGCACACAGAGCTGCCAAATGACACAATCACGAAAGAAAGGATATAAGATAAATTATGAGAATTCCAAGGTAAGGATAAAAATATTCCCAAAGATATCAATGACACATGTTTTTTTTAAGTTTTTAAGGAGCATGAGATGAGGTCAAAGTGTTCGATGTTTAACTAGTGATCATTGGCATTTGAATTAGCAAAGGGAAAAACTAATCTATAGTATTTTGCTAATATATTTTGATCTAGAATGAATTTGAAGGTGATGTAAAATGAAAAGTTGTAAATTAATCCAAATAATATTTATAAAATATTTTTATAAGGTTTTAATTTTCATATAGTCAAATTCATTGAGCTCTAAAGTTGACTATGTGTTTGACCATGTTATGCAAGTGACCCAAGAAGGATAATTGAAAAGTTATTGATAGTAATTTGATGTTTCAAAAAGAATAAATATTAGAGAGTGTTATAGAATCTATGAGGACCATATGTGTGTATTTTTTAGGTTTTTACAATCCATGTTTAGTATGATTAAAGGCTTATAAGTTGACTATGTTTGTTGAATACATTGGCAGTTTGAGTGACCATCTTGTAGAGGTAAGTTGAAGGTGTTTTGAGCAGAATTGAAGAAGAAAATGAGTATGGATATGTTATATAAATATCAAAGGCTTATAATAAATTATTTTATTTCATTATATTTCCCTAATCAAATATGGAGTTTCAAAATAGCTTGACTATATTTTGATTGTATATGACCAATCTGAGTGGTCATTTTGAGAGAGTTGATTTAAGGGCTTAGAGCTTCTGTTGGAGTGTCTAAAAAATATGGAGGTGTTTCAAAGGTATTGAAGGGTTCACCCATGTGATATAATAATATGTATATGTGAAATATTTGAGTATTTTCTTCATAAGTTTGAGACTGTATTTTCTATGTATGAAGACCTTAAGAGCAAGGAGACCTAATTGGTAAGTTTGAGTGTTGAGGTTGTGTTCCAAGTAGCATGTACCCATGATAAAGTTATAAATTGGATATTATAGATGGGTTTAATGTGTTCAAATCATTTTTAAAGGATGAAGGTGGTCTAAGTAGTCTCACATGTAATGTGTGAGTATGAAGGCTTAATTGTTTTGGGTCTCACCAAGATCTAATGATGGTTTGGGGATAATGAGGTAATGACCAACCTATGAGAATATATTTTGAGCTATGTATTAGCATGATATAAGTATTAAGGGTTAATTAAATTCTTATGGCCAATAAATAATATAATATTCATGAAGAATCTATAAAGAGTGAAAGCAAAGGTGATGGTTTCTAGATTTGAGAGTGAAGAGTTGAGTTGGTGTGAGTGTATGTGAAGAGAAAAAGATTTGTGAAGGTTGTGAGAGCTATGTGGATGTATTAAGAGGTATATCAAACTGTGGATTTCATGTATGACCTTATGGTAATAATTATATTATTGAATTTATAGGTTTGATGCATGAGAACAAATGAAGGGTTTCTCCATCAGATTGAGAAATAATCAAGAGTTCTGGAGTTTTTCTTTTCATAAGTGTTTTGTTGGTGTTCAACATCTTAGGAAAGTTGGTGCTTGTCATATTCAGGGGTTGGTGCTACTTATGAAGTGGGTGCTTCACTAAAGTATCTTATTTGTAATCATCTTATATGATAAGTAGTCCATGTGTTTGTAGGATTAAGAGTGGGTTTTCTCCCCCAAGGGGGTTTCCCACATAGATCTTGTGTTATCTTGCTTACCTTTCATGTTCATTGCTATGAGTGGGTTATTTTTTTCTTGATTGATTATGTTATATGACTAAGGTTTTTAAGGATTTATATTGAAGTTTTAAAATATCTTGATTCACTGATTCACCCCCATATTAGTGATTGTACCTCTAATAATTGATATCAAAGTAGGACCTTTTGTACAAGTTTAACCACTTGAAGGTAATCTTAGTTACAATGACAAGTTCTCAAGGTTTATCTATTAAAAAAGCTCCATTATTCAATGGATCTAATTATGATTTCTAGAGTGCAATAATAAAGACTTACATCATGTCCTTGGGTTTTGACACTTGGCAATCTATTTTGGATGGTTATTCCATGCCACCTATTCCTCCAACTAGTGTTGCATACAAGAAGTTGAGTGAGAAAAATTCTAAAGCTATGATGCTATCATTTGTGGTCTTACTAAGGGTGAGTTCACCAAGGTAATCCATTTCAAGTCTATCAAGGATATTTGGGATAAATTATAGCTCATTTATGAAAGAGATTAAAAAGTCAAGTTGGCCAAACTACAAACCTACAAAAAGTAATTTGAAAGTCTTAAAATGAAAGAAGAGGATACTATGGCTTCTTATATTATAAGAGTTGATGAGGTAGTGAACATGATCAAAGGCATGGAGAGGTTATTAAATAAGTCACTATAGTACAAAAGGAATTAAGGTCTCTCACTTTAAAATTTTATTTAAAAGCTTTTGCTATAGAAGAAAGTCATGATCTCACAAAAATGAAGATGGATGAATTACATGGAATTATTTTTACCTATGAGATGAGAGTAATGAGGAAAAACCACCAAAGTAAAAAAGTATATTTCAATGAAAAAAAATAAGATAAAGAAGATGTTCCAAGGTAAGAAGGTCAAGGAGATGAGATTTCTAACATTAATGATGATGAACTAATATCTATATTAAAAAGAAAATTGAAAACAAGTTCAAGCAAGTTTAAGGGTAAACTTCCCTTCAAATGTTTCGATTATGGAGAGATAGGTCACTTTTCCAGCAAGTGTCCTCATAATCATAATGGAAATTATAATGAATTACATGAAGAAGATCATGATAATGAAAAGAATAAATTCAAGTCTAATAAGAACAAGAAAAATTTCAAAAGGTATAATGGCCAAAAGAATTTTTATAAAGATAAGAGGAATCTCTACACAACGGGATATTATAGCTCATCTAATGAGAATGATGGTAGTGATTCTGAGAATGATCATGAAGATGATGGTACTACTAAAGATGAATCTCTCTTCATGGCTAAAGAAGGTAGTTGCTCATATCAAGAAGAATCTACATGGTTTGGAGGTGGTTTAGGTGATACAGAGAATGAAAAAGATAAAGTAAACTGTGAGACTGAGTTGATGAATGCCCTTGAAGATATAAAGATTGAGAAGAAGTAAACCAAGAAGTTGAAGTCTCAAATAAAAGAATATGAAGAGAAATTTTGTTTGTTTGAGGTAATAATAAATGAAGATAACAAGGATCATGAAGATATAGTCAAACATCTTAGTTGTTAATTAAAAATCCTATCTACAAGCCTAAAAGCTAAAGAAGATGAGCGTTCAAGGTATGAGATTGAAAATGAGTCATTGAAAGATGAGTTATAAAAGACATCTAGTAAGATGAAGTTATATGTGATGTTTCAAAAGAGCTCAATTGATCTAGAAAACATTCTAAATAGTCAAAATCATGATAGTGATAGAGCTAGACTTGGTTACAAATAAGAATAAAAGAATGGAACCCAAGACAAGATAAAGACCAATGTGAACAAGGACAATCAGAACTTAAAAATCAATCATCAGTCAAGGAATAAAGGTGTTGGTAGAATGAGAACAAATTATATTATACAACCAAATGCCATGAGGTATGCAAATTTCAATGGTTATTACTACACTTGTAATCAATTTGGACATAAGGCTAGAGAGTGCAAAAGACCTTTTAGGAATGAATTTGATTAGAACTATGAATGGAATCATTAATAAAGTGTTGTAAGTCAAATTTAGTGTTATATCTGTCATGACATGGGACACATTGATAGATTTTGTCCAAATTAGGTAATATAAGATGAGTTCACTTCAATAAGAATGGTTTGTTACAACTTTGAGAAGATTGGTCACATTGTTAGGTTCTACAAGCAAAGGTCATCAAGTCAAAATAAGTTAAATCAAACTCCTACAGTGTAAAAAAGAAAGCAAGCTAAAATATGGAAATCAAAAGTGGAAAATATGTGTCATGATCAGTCTACAGTTATAAGTGGACTATTTTCCATGGTAAAGAATGTTATAGAGGTTGAACAGAATTAGAAGATCTTATTGTCTACTCATTTTGGGATTGAAGAGGATACAAGTGGACATCCTAATGTTGATGAGCAAGTTTCCTATGAAGAATATCAGTTGACAATGCCAAGTGTTGATGCTTTAAAGTGTGAGACTGATACTTCAAGTGAAAAGGTATGTCAAGAATCTCTATTTTCTCCATATAGTGTCAATACCATCCTAGAAGAAAAGAAGAATATTGTTGTCGATTAGCATGTTAATTTTCTTAAGCCTAAAAGAAGAAGAAGAACTATCAATATCAGATGGCCAAAGAGGAAAAGGAATATGAAGATTTATGGGCAACTCCTGGTTTCACATTATTTTAGGACATTATGGGTTAAGGTGTCTCTCTCTAGGCTTCAAGGAGACACTTTATAGAAAGATGAATCATGGTGGATGATTATTGGGTCTTGGATTGTGTTGCATGATAATAAATTCATTAAAGTAGTCCTTGGTATAAAGTGAGAGGTATTTGAGGGCTAAGATTGTGAAGATGAGTTGCAGTAGAAGAAAGGTGTATTCAAGGACTTTGGTCCTAAAGGTGAGTTCTTGTCAATTTTTTATGCTTGGAGTAGTTGGTCAAATGTTGAAGAATGAAGGCAAGGTTGTTATGAAAGTGAAGAAGATTGGCACAAGTATAATCCATGAGTTTTCATGTGTTTTCTGGTCAAAAGAGTTAGTTATGGTCATTTATTTAGTTTGACCATTTTGGTTTTTGCTCACTATTTTGTGAGTGTCAATCTTGCAAATTTGATGGTTTTTGGGTCTTGGAAGATACAAGAGAGCTAAGATCAGTTGATTTTGGTTTTTCTAAGTGGATGAGGTGGATAGGTGATGTCATAATGATGTAATTATTATTTTTTAGTGTTTTGGAATGTTGATTATTGTATGTACAAGGTCTATAAATTAGGTATGGAGATTTCCAAGTGTCATTTAAAGAATTACAAGTTGTCAAGGTGTATCAGTGGCAAAGAAAGGTAATACAGGGGCATCCTATAAGGACCCCAATTTTTTTTCAAAATTTATCTTATGTTGGTATAATAGGTGCCTTACAAGTGATAGAGGTCCTAAATAATCCATATGTGGAGTCTAGTTAGTCTAAGGATGCATAGAATTTGAACTATTATGTTTCCTACCAAAAGTATTATTTGAAAATTTGAATATTGACAAGCCTTGTAAAGAGCATGAACATTTTAAGAGGTTTAAAAAGTGTCATGAGTCCTATGTCAAGGTACTAAACATGTCATATTGTGTGAAAAGAAAGAAAATGCATTGTAACACACAAGACCTCTACGTGGGAAACATCCCAAGATTTAGTTATGCAACTTTATAGGAGTCTAGAAGTCAATGTTATGGTAGTTATTGTAGGATTCCATTTAAATAGATAAAGGTAATTTCACAAGTATGTACAAATGGGAGAATTGATTTTGAAAACCCCCTATTTTGTTGTTGAATGACTACAGACCCTGTGTAAGGTCAATTTTGGTTGTTGTTGCTAATTTTACAAATTTCATTGATGAAAGAATGAAATTGGGATATGATTCTTAGATTGTTTATAGATATAGACAACTTGTTCTGTGAAACATTTGTTATGAAATTAACTATGAACTTATTCTTGTTAAGAGATAGTCATTGATTCTACTGGCATGGAGTTTTCAACAATTCATCAGATTGTTGATATTATTGAAAGAGTATATGCTCAAGGTAAGATCAAAATACTATTAGAGGTATGAAAACTAGAACATAACCTATTTTTGGTAGTTGCATGTATGTTAACCAAGTGAATTATGCATTGAATCTTGAAAGGAATAATTGACATCTCTCTTTAGAGGCCTGGTGTTGAGTTTTCTAGTGTTTAAAATTGATATGCTCGAGATCTCAAGTCTGCATGCTAAAATGAAACTCACAGTTGTAAAGAAAGTTGATAGAGTAAGTCAAGTCCAAAAAAATAATATGAAGGCATCATGGTAAGTGTGACGCTGGTGAAGATGCAAATAGTATTGAAGGTTTTGATCAAAGAATTAGATTCTTAAAGTCTTCATATTGTAACACTGAATCTGTATGTTATCTTTGAGTTATCAGTGTATAATAATAATAACAAGATAAAGATTGCATGGAGACTTAAGTAAATAATTTTAACCATCAGGTAAGTTTTAGTTTTAATGACCTTAAGGTGAGTTGAGAGTTTAAACTCATGTTATTGAATTCTTAATGATTTCCTATCAAGTTGGTTGATATGGGTAAAGATTTGAGTGCAGAGGCAAAGACAAGAGTGCTTTGAGGGAAGAACTATGATTGTGAAGTTATATGATTTTTTGTAGATGTTGGCAAGGAGTTGATTTCTTTGAGAAACGTTCATGGATATGCTTGATAGCCCAAACAAGTTATAGTTTAGAGAAGATAAATAATCACTGGTTAGATTGTATTGAGTTTTTAATAGGTTTTGAAGTATTCAAAGACCAACAAAGGTTATATTGGATAGAATTTTCAAGATCCTAGATCTGTATGAGCATCATACTTGGATTATTATTGATTTTAATGAAAAGAATAGATAAATAGATCTAAAGAGGTGTGAGTCATCTTGGATATTAAAGTGTGGAATAACTAGAATAATTTAAGTGACAACAAGTAGTATTGAGTTAAGAGTATGCAGAGTTGGATAAGGAAAGAACTTGAACATTGTAAGTGGTGACAGGTTTTATGAATGATAAAAGAGGATAAATAAATCTCTAAAAAATAATAACAAAAGAATTAATTGGCATAAGGGAAACTAGGTTAATCTTCAAACCAAAGAAATTAAAAATGAACCTAAGACTATTGTGAAAGGAAAAGGATTAGGAAACAAAATTATTTGAGGTAATTTGGTATATGCTCTACATCATTTTGGTATCAGAGCTTGTAAAATATTAGGAGAGGATTGGAAAAGATTTGAAAAGATGTGTTTTGAAGTGAAATATAGGATAGGTGATCAAGGATAGTGCTCCATGAAAAGAGATAGCAGGGATGAGGATGATTTGGCTAGGATAATAACCTAGTTGATTATTTCATTGGTTATGAGAATGGAAGATATTAAGGATTTTCTCAGGGAGAGATAACAAAGAGTAGTGATAGAGAGAGAAGGTGATGATAGACATCAAAGTGAAGTAATACCTTTGCAAACAAGGATGGAAGAGAGAGGAAATGAATAGGTGGTTCAAGGGAGACCATAAGTGCATGTAGAAATGCGTCAAGGTGGCATGGGACAATGCCATGCATGGTAGAATAAACCATTAGTATATGTTAGTTTAAGAAGAGAAGAAGGTCCAATGAGGCAAGGACCAAGATAGAAATTTTAGGGGCAATGTTGGAATTGCCATAGAGAGGGACATAGGGTAACAAAGTGTCCAAGGAATGTCAACAATAGTATGCAACAATAGACAGAGGTGAATGAGGAGAGAAAACATGATAGGAATGAGTCACTACTCATGAAGAAGTTTTATTATAGTAGAAGTAAGCTAAGGAACCATCCCAAAGAAGAAGTCTATTCAAAAGCAGATGTGAGACAAGAGGTAAAGTTTGTAACTTAGTAATTGATTGAGGTGGTACTAGTAACATTGTTTTATTAGAGATGGTGTAGAAATTGAACTTGAAGATAATGCCACATTCAAAACCATACAAGGTTGCATGGGTTCAAAAGGGTTATTATATTTTGGAAAGTGAATAGAGTTGGGTTGAGTTTCAGATATGAAGGTATAAAGATCAAGTGTTGTGTGATATTTTACCTATAGATGTGTGTCATTCATTGCTAGAAAAACTATGATATTTTGATAATCATGGCATCCATGATGGTCAAGAAAACATATACACTATTAAGAAACATGGAAAGACATATACACTTATCCTATTGAAAGGTGAAGAAGATAGGAGAGATGAGAGAATCATGATGATGATGACAAGGTAGTATTGGAGTCAAGAAATGGAGAGTTTGGGTTTGATTAAAACACCCAAAGAAGATAAGGTAAGTTATGTTGAGATGATTGGTATGGAGTATTTTGAGTCCAAAAATATGGACATGAGGAAGCTAGAACAATATTGCAAGGTGGCAACAAGTAGTATTCAAAATAAGGAAGACATGGCATATATGAGAGTGCTTAAGAGAGAAGAAAACCAAGGCAAACATGGCAGCCAAGCTTATGTGATAGAGGACAACATAATAGATTTAGATATTAAAGCTAAGATGGCAAGGAAGTGGTTTGGGATTGACACCAAGAAAGTGAAGGGGTTGGAATTTGAATTGTCCAAGAATGAGGCAGCCTATGAGATAGTAATGAAGGCTCTAATTTGTATTCATAATAAGTTGATTTATGATGAAGATATAGGGTTGGAGTAGGCAATTAAAGAAATGGTGGAAGATGAATACACAAATTTGCAAAAGAATCTTGAATAAAAGAAGGATGTGAAAGAATTGAGCCATATATAGCAGGCCCATGAACAAGGTGACCTTAAAGGAGTGACTAATCAAAGAGATGATATAATGAAAGAGAGCATGTAACCCTTAGATATGCAATAAATTGAGGGTAGAAAAGGTATTGAATAACAACAAAGTAAAAACTTACATAAGAATGAAGCATGCAAGTATAAAGCACAAGTTGTGCATGAAGTGGAATAGGTAGCATAAGGAGAATTGGTGAAGGAAGAAGAGGAATGTATACTTGTAGTTGTGATGAATGATAGAGATAAGGAGAATTAGTATGTAGAGGAGAAAGAGTGAAATATACCTACCAAACAAGAAGAGGGCAACAACTATGTTTTGTTTAATAATTGTGTTTCATGTGAAAGTATGAAAATAAATTAGATAAGGCCTAATTGTGGGGCCCAAGAGCATGTACACCTCTATGAGAGGTAAGTGGAAGCTAATGTCTTCTATGAGAAGGTTCAATGCATTCAGGCAATAACATATACCAAGTATAACATTCAAACATGTATGGTAAAGCTTTCTCAGCTTGGAAGTATGATGTAAGGACATTCTATAAGGACCCAAAAATTTGTTCAATTTTTGTCTTAGTTTGGTCTATTAGGTGTCTTACAAGTGATAAAGGTCCTAAATGGTCCATATGTAGAGTCTAGTTGGTCTAAGGATGCATAAAATTTAAACTAGTATGTTTCCTACCAAAAGTATTATTTGAAAATTTGAATATTGACAAGCCTTGTAAAGAGTATTGGTGTTGTAACAGGTTCCAAAAGTGTCATGAGTCCTATGTCAAGATCCTAAATATGACATATTGTGTGAAAATCAAGAAAATGCATTGTAACCCATAAGAACTCTACATGGGAAACATCCCAAGATTCAGTTATGAAACTTTGTAGGAGTCTAAAAGTCAGTCTTTTGATAGTTAGTGTAGGATTCCATTTAAATATAAAAAGTAAGGTAATTTCACAAGTATGTATAAAGGAGAGAATTGATTTTGGAAAAACCCTATTTTATTGTTGAATGACTATATACCTTGTGTAAGGTCAATTTTATCTACTATTGCTAATTGTACGAATTTTATTGATGAAAAGAATGAAATTGGGATATGCTTCTTAGAGTGTTTGTAGATACAAACAACTCCCTATTCTATGAAACATTTGTTATGGAATAAATTGTGAACTTTTTTTTTTAAGAGGTAGTCATTAATTCCATTGACATGGAGTTTTCAATGTTTCATCATATTATTGATACTTTTGAAAGAGTATATGCTCAAGTTAAGATCAAAATACTATTAGAGGTGTGAAAACTAGAACAAAACCTATTTTTTGTAGTTGCATGTTAACCAAGCTAACTATGCATTGAATCTTGAAACGAGCAATCGACATCTCTCTTTAGAGGCCTGTCAATGATTTTTCTAGTATTTGAAATTATTATGCTTGAGATCTCAGGTCTACATGTTAAAATGGAACTCGTAGTTGTAAAGATAGTTGATGGAGTAAGCTAAGTCCAAGAAAAGAATATGAAGGCATCATGGTAAGCATGAGGTTGGTGAAGATGAAAATAGTATTGAAGGTTTTGGTTAAATAATTGGATTCTTGAAGTTTTCATGATGTACCATAGAATTTGTATGTTATCTTTGAGTTCTCAATACATAATAATAATAATAATAATAATAATAATAATATAATAATAATAATAATAATAATAATAATAATACAATGATTGCATGGAGACTTAAATAAATAATTGTAACTATCGGGTAAGTGTTAGTGTTAATGACCATAAGGTGAGTTGAGAGTTCAAACTCATGTTCTTGAATTCTTAATGATTTCCTATCAGGTTGGTTGATATGGGTAAATATTCAAGTGCAGAAGCAAATACAAGAGTGATTGAGGGAAGAAATATGATTTTAAAATCATGTGTTTTATTGTAGATGTTGGTAGGGAGTTGAGTTCTTTGAGAAGCGTTCATGGATATGCCTGATAGCTC
Source organism: Torreya grandis (assembly GCA_037957365.1). Classification (NCBI taxonomy): domain Eukaryota; kingdom Viridiplantae; phylum Streptophyta; class Pinopsida; order Cupressales; family Taxaceae; genus Torreya; species Torreya grandis. The sequence continues at coordinate 461,305 of JARHVA010002115.1, forward strand.
GAGCAAGTTGTAGTTTGGAGAAGATAAAGAATCACTAGTCAGATTGTATCAAGTTCTTAATAGGTTTTGAAGTATTCAGAGACCAACAAAGGTTATATTGGACATAATTTTCAAGTTCCTAGATTTGTATGGGCACCATACATGAGTTATTATTTATTCTAATTAAAATAATGGATAAATGTATCTAAAGAGGTGTGAGGCATATTGGAGATTAAAGTGTGGAATAACTAGAATGATTTACGTGAGAGCGAGTAGTATTGAGTGAAGAGTATGTAGAGTTGGATAAGGAAAGGAATTCAAATTTGTAAGTGGTGATAGGGTTTATGAGTGACAAAAGAGGATAAATAAAACTCTAAAAATCAAGAATAAAATAATTAATTGGCATAAAGGAAACTAGGTTAATCTACAAACCAAAGAAATGAAAAATGAACCTAAGACTATTGTGAAAGGAAAAGGATTAGGAAACAAGACTATCTAAGGAATTTGGTATATGCTCTACATCCAAAGGTATGATGAGTTTATTCAGATATGCTCTAGGTGGTTTAAATCCTTTAAGGTATTTTGTGTGCAATTAGAGATTTTTTTTACTCTCAAGTTTCCTAGTTTGTGCTTAAGGGTATGCAGGTCAAAAACCATGGTATAGGAAGTATGGATTCCTAAAGGAGTCTGAGCTCAAAATTTAGTATAGAAGTGTGCATTGGTGACCTATAGGTGTGGAAGAAGTTTAAAGTGATGGAATTGACTAGAAGATAGTATGTTGACCATTTTTGTTATACAAACCTAGTGTTTTGGCCTTTGTTGGAAAAGTGGTTTGCCTAATGAGTTGAGGTCTGAGGCTACTTAATTAATTTAAATGGATAAATGGGTGCTTAAAAATTCTTTCATAGTATTTTGGAAGTGCATGGTTGGTTCCATGGAGGAGCATTTGTACAAATGAAGAGCTAATTAACTAGTGGGTTTGTGAAGGAAGTATGTTTCATAGAAAGAGTTGAGTGTTTCTTTTTGACATGCATGAGGGGGCATATGAGAATTCTTTAGATATGGAATTTCAATTCATGAGGGTATTTATATAGAGAGTTATGGGGTTGGATTAAGAGATAAGGTATGAAGGCAATTGTGTTGTGTCATCATGGTTTATGGTGGTCTGAAGGTGCTCAAAGGGTGCCTAAGTTTAAGTGACTTAGGGGGAGTCCCTATTAATGTTTTCAAGGCAAGTTCATATAGTTTCTAATGTTCATGTATGTTTTTTCTTCATAAAAGCTATGTATGATCAAAGAAGAGTGTAGTCATGTAGCATTTTTGAGAATATCAAGGTAAGTAGAGGTATGCATAGTGTCAGGGGGAGTTTGTATCATCTCTCAAAGTGGTCCTTTCCTATTATTGGTTCTTGAAGTTTTTTTAGGTCTATAGGATCAAGAGTTGAGCCCACTTTGTGATTGTGTGAAAGGGGGAGAAAGTGATTGAAGAGAGGACAGAGTCTATGCATAAGCTTTGTATTCGTGTTGAGATCAATAATAAAGGGGGAGATTATTATAGGTTTGTCAATGATGTCTCTAAAGTGACCAAGGTTGTTTATAAGGTGTCATGTGTGTTAGATTGACAATGACAAAGTGTGCTTCAATGTGCTTCAGTGTTCTTACATCATTCTTCAATGTTTGAGTTGGATAGGTAATTAACAAATGATATTATTGGTATGTACATGTTGTAGAAACCCTATGGGGTGTTATGAGTACTTGGAGTACTTATAGAAGTGAATGGAATTCATCATAACAATCATATAAATATCTAAGCTCAAGCAGTCATCTTGACAAATAAATTTGTGTGAGAATATTGATGACATCATATTTCATATATGTGAAAGTTTCAAGAGTTGTTTGGTACATAGGTGGATTCCCATATGAAAGGTGATCCGTTGGTTCAAATTTTAGGTCATGAGGTTGAACATAGCAAAAGTTATTAAGGTGCAAAATTGGCCTCTCAAACAAAGTTCACTAAGTTTCTATCCTTAGCCAAATTTGAAAGAGGAGATCTAATGGTGAGCATTTAATAAGATCAAGGATCTAATTGTGAGCAATTAATCTGACCGAATAAGGATCCAATGGTGTAGTTTAAGTCAAATAGATAATATTTCATGCACTAGTGACATGTGTCATAATCACAAAGTTTAACCAGTAGATCTAACGATGATCATGAAACATATCAAATAGAGATCAATGGTGAGTGCATTGTTGGAAATATTATCATTGATGTCAAAGGTCTCGCATTATTGGTGGTAAATGCCCCATTGCATTTAATGGTGTTTTTAATATTCATATCTTGGCTAACGTGTGTTAATATTTATTTAATATTAATGAATATATTTTTGGTTGCATATAAGTCAAAAGAGGGCCCATGGAGAAGGTAAAGAGTCACAGGGTAAAAGATGAAAGAGGAAAGAGACACATTTTATCATGAAGAGTCATCTTGAGGAATTTCAAGAGTCACCATGTGAAGACAAACTAGGTATGGCACATTTTTCCATGAAGGGACACTTTGAGGAATATGAAAAGTCACCAAGATAAAGACAAAAGAGGAAAGGACGCTTTTGCTTATGAAGGGTCACCATATGACTTTTCAAATATAAGGATACGAAGGGTCATGCAAGTTTGGTGCTATTTTCTATGAAGATTTAAGGGTCACAAAGGATGAATTCCAAAGGTCATTTGGAAATCTATAAATAAAGGCTTGAGAAGCCATTTGTAATATGCAAGAGAGTGCATGGTTTATATTTATTTTTGAAGAGAGAAAAATAGGAGATGTTTTAGAGTTCTATCATTTGTTGAGTGAGCAATATTGGGAGATAGTTGTGTTTTATACACAAGAGGGGTTGGTGCTCCTATGAGTTGGCACTCAAAAATATTTGCAAGGGGTTGGTGCTCACAAATAGTTATGTTGGTACTCAGCAAAGGGGTTGGTGCTCTTGCAAGTTGGTGCTTGTGAACTTTGTAATTTGAGTTGGTGCTCATTCATATACTTGAGATTATTCTCTATAGTTTTTCCCAATTTAGATTTTCATGTAAAAATATGGTGTTTCTCTCTCTCTTGTGTGGTGAATTTTATTGTTTCAATTTTATTGCATATCTTGAATGTGTGGTTAAGTGGTTAAAAAAAAGAATTTGATTAAGAAATAAAATATATAATATACTGATTCACCCCCCCCTCTTAATATATTTCATGCTTAACATACAATATTGTGCAGATTATGATCCAATTGAGTATATTGAGTCAAATAGTCAAGATGGTATGTGGGGATACCAAGTGGTAGAAGTTTATTGGAAGATTAATTGTAGGGTACATAGAGGGCACGCAGATTTGCCAAGTGGTACAATCATGAAAGAAAGGATCTAAGATCAATGGTGAGAATTGAAAAGTAAAGATCAAGATACTCCCAAGGAGATCAACGGTGTATATTTTTTCAAAGTTTCCAGATAGTATGAGATGATCATTGACATTTGAATTAGCAAAGGGAAAAACTAGTCTATAGTATTTTGTTAATATCTTTTGATCTAAAACAAATTTGAAGGTGATGTAAAAGAAAAAGTTGTAAATAAATACAAGGTAAATCTAGATACTCTTTTTATAAGGTTTGAATGTTTTTAAAGTCAAAATTATTTATTTTCAAAGTTAATTGTGTGTTTGACCATGTTCTGCAAGTGATCGAGAAGGATAATTGAAGAGTTCTTGATAGTATTTTGATTTTTAAAGATGAAATAACTATTAAAGAGTGTTATAAAATCCATGAATACAATATATGTTTATTTTTTAGATTTGACCAATCTATCTTTAGTGTGATCAAAGGCTCATAAGTTGACTATGTTTGTTGACTACACTAGCAATTTGAGTGACCGTCTTGCACAGGTAAGTTGAAGGTGTTCTGAGTAGAATTGAAGAATACAATGAATATGGAGATGTTATGAAAATATCTAAGGATTGTGAAAACGTTTTAGATTCTATTATATTCCCCTAATTAGATGTGGATATTTAAGCTATCTTGACTTTATTTTGACTATATATGACTAATCTGAGTGGTCATTCTAAGAGAGTTAATAAAAGTGCTTAGAGCTTATTTTGAAGTGTCTAAAGCATATGGAGGTGTTTAAGAGGTCATAAAAGCTTCACCCATGTGATATAATCATATGGATATGTGAAATATTTGATTAGTCACTTCAAAAAATTTAGACTATATTTTTTGTGTATGAAGATTTGAAGAACAAAGAGACCTAATCGATAGGTTTGAGTGTTGAGTTATTCTTACAGCTAGCATGGACCCATGAGAAACTTAGAAATGGGATATAAAATATGGGTTTGATGTATTAAAATAATTGGTAAAGGATTAAGGTGGTCTAATTAGTCTCACATGTAATGTGTGAGTATGAAGGCCTAATTGTTTTGGGTCTCACCAAGACCTAATGCTGGTTTGGGGCTAATGAGGTAATGACCGACCTATGAGAATAGATTTTGAGATATGTATTAATGTGATATAAGTCTTAAGGGTTAATTAAAGTCTTTTGTATGACCAAGAATATAATATTTATGAATACTCTATAAAGAGTGAAAGAAAACTTGAGAGTGAAGAGTTGAGCTGGTGTGAGTGTGTGTGATGAGAAAAAGATTTGTGAAGGTTGTGAGAGGTGTGTGGATGTACTGAGAGGAAGATCAGAGTGAGGATTACATATCTGACATTATGTTCATAATTATATTTTTGAATTTATAGGTTTGATGCATGAGAACAAAAGAAGGGTTTCTCCATCAGATTGAGAAGCAATCAAGATTTTTAGAGTTGTTATTTTCATAGATGTTGTGTTGATGCTCAACATCTTAGGCAAGTTGGTGCTTGTCATATTCATGAGTTGGTGATCCTTGTGAATTAGGTGCTTCACTAAATTCTCTTATTTTTAATCATTTTATAGGATAAGTAGTCCATGTGTTTACAGGCTTGAGAATGGGTTTTCTCTCTCAAGAGGGTTTTCCACATAGATCTTGTGTTATCTTGTTTATCTTTCATGTTCATTGATATGAGTGGACTATTTGCTTCTTTATTGCTTATGATATATGTCTAAGGATTTGAAATATTTATATTGAAGTTTTTAAATATATTGATTCACTGATTCACCCCCTCCCTCTCAGTGATTGTACCTCTAACAATATCCAATGGTAATCTCAAGTGAAGTCTTCAATGAAGTAATATTGTATGAAGGGAGCGCATCATATAAAAATGTTTACACACCAACCAAAAACCATTGATCCCCTATATAATCACCCAACTAGGTAATGGCCCTCCCTTCATAGATGGGTAGATAGTGATGATATAGGAATCCAGAGAGACAAACTAGTACCCATGTACTGTAAGACATATAATACATGATGTGTAATATAAATAAAATAATTTTTAATATGATATCATACAAGTATGTAAATCAAACATATGAAATGATAATATTTAAATAAATATTACTTTGGTCAAAGTTTTTAAATAGTTAATGATCTCTAGGATTAGTCAAATTCATACACACCACTTGATTGGATTACACTCATTTTGTATTGATGATGCTAAGTAAGCTAAAAAAATTTTATCTCGCCACTTATTTAGTATCAACAATGCAAGATTTGGTTAGTTTAAAATATAAATAATAGATTCAAGTCGATTAATTCTTATCAACAGGCATAAAACATGTTAAGTATGAAAATAATCAAAGTACATACATTTAGTCAATCAAACATATGAAATGAATCTCAACATATTATTTATTTCAAAAATAATAAATGTAAACAAGTACAATCATTAATAGGACATAACATTTGGGTATAATTATACTTAGTCTACAAGCTACTAGTTATCAAAGTAACTCAAATATAAAATTATCTATGACATACAATATCTATCTCAATTCATTTCTATGTACATAATTTTCAAATTACAACAACTAGACATAATTTATTTCAAGGCTCATAATTAAATAATACTCCAACTTTTATGTTAACATTTTACACATTTAATGAGATTTAAGCATATAATCACCGTATACTTCCTCACAAATTATATAACTCATTTAACAAACATACTATATACCATATCTACAAGCATACTCCTCATACATACTATATATGCTATATAAATGTATTAGTACATAATTTCCCCATACAACTATATGCCATATACAAGTATGAGTACATAATCGATTTATATAAAGATATTTCATATATTTTTATTTGTACTCACTTTAATTATCTCATCAAATATTAAATACATCTGAGAACATAGTCATGGTGAATAAATACATCCATATGCATTTCTTAAATTTTTTATTGTTCATCTGATGAGTGTGTATATAGATACATGATATATATGTGCTTTATTTGTAACATTTTATGTATTCCATATATGAATATACCTAGTTAATAACCAGTAAAGTCATGTATATCACATAGTGTATTCCAACTGACTCTGCCTTCTAACTAAAAATAAATGAATAATTTTAACATATCGAAACCAATATGTATTAAATCCTAAATATAGTACTCCACTACTTTATTTTCATGATTTATATAAACAAGAATCATATAATTAAGGTAGTTGACATGGCCGTTATAATATACTATTTCACTTTATTGACAATTTATGAATTAACAACTTACAATCCTAATATCTACTTTATAACTCATAGACATATACCTCTTATTTGAGTGTAAAAGAGAGTTTCAGTATGCAAAGATTTTATATATAGGTATTCATAAGTTATACTGACTTACTAATTTTTTAGTCACATCCTCTAAATGTTTATGATATATATATATATATATATATATGTATATATATATATATATATATGTATATATATATATATATATATATATATATGTATATATATATATGTATATATGTATATATATATATATGTATATATATATATATATGTATATATATATATATATGTATATATATATATATATGTATATATATATATATATATATATATATATATATAATAGAAAATCCAAATCATATAAGAGACCCATAACAATTCAAATAAATGTATATGATGAATTTGAGATGGGTAATAAGACCCCTAAAAAAATTGTAGGCAGATTACTCAGTTCTCATTGTACAAAACTTATTACTAAGTAATTTGTATGAATCAATGAATGCACATGATACTAATATATTCTTAGCTAATTCCTAGTGTCCATTCTTATGTTCATATCCAATGCTCAGACATATAAATGTTCACCTTTATGTTAAAAAATCCATACTCAATCATATATATAATAGAGCACAAGTTCATGTGTACTAAAAAACATAAATAAGTCCATAGTCTAACTAAGACTCGGCCAAAGGTTCTACATTGTAATGAAAATAGAGTATATAACATCCAATCAATATACCTTGGCATGTTTCCTTTAAATGGATTCAAATCCCTAATGACATTATTCACTATACCTTGAGTTAAATTGACATTTATGGTATACAATATTTTCTTGTATGTACATATATACTTAGGGATGTATATATACTCTAAGTTAATAAAGACCTGTAGGGTATATATATACCCCTATATATACTTACATATTTTTATTTTAAACATATTTTAAGTTTTATACATCTCAATTTCATTCTATTTTTCCACACGACTTTCATACACAGTAATTAAATTTAATTTACTAGAATTACATAAGGTTTCCATAGACCTAGGGATTAGTTTTCAAGGTTTTGTAGGATATATATTTGGTTATGTGGATGGATGAACCATACACAGGGCCAAATCTTTATCCATTTATATATTATATCAAGTATAAACTACTTAAACTCTTTTTATGTAATCACACACATAAATACTTGTGTTTTAACATCCAAGAATTCAAATTCATTACCAACCTGGTTGAGCTTCCAAAAATTCATTCTTACCAATGAGAATTGATTCAAGATCCTTACTTTCCTCCTCATTATCCACCATTATCTCTCAGATATTGTCCCTCTTTTTCATTTTTATTTATTTTCTTCTCAACCCGACTGCCATTTTCTTGTCCATGCCCTTTATTGCCATTGATTTCTCCCATTTTCCTCAGCTAAGAACAATGAACATAACTATGCATGGTGAGATTATCTCAACAGAACAATAGTTTGATAACTCACATAATGAATTATTAAATCAAAATGATATGGTTAAGCTTGAGTTAACACTAACTAAAAACCCTAAATCACTTGAATGATCCATAGTTTAATCATTATTTTAATCCAAAAATTTGCATGGTCTTTTGACTTAACATGCCTGTGTATCAACTTTACAAAGTCCACTTATAAAATCATTACTAATGATGTCAATAACCCAAGTATATCAAAACAATGAAACCATAAGTCATATACTAATGCCAACTTATTTGACCCATTAGTTAAGGTTAGATCACAAAACATCTTAGGTATTCAATAAATCATCTTAAGCAAGGATCAACATTATTATGACTTCAAATAGCAAAGTGACTAGTGTAAAGTTAATAGAAATCTTTTGATTGTAATAAAAAATCAAACAACTATTATAACAATATCAAGCATTATGATACTATAAATACGTAGTTTTTTGTTAATACTACTATATAGACTATTTCAAATGTCTTTAACTATCTTTTTATACATAAAGACATTAAAATGAAATAATGATATTTACTGAATATAATAATAAGTAGCTAATGTATTTAAACATTATAAAGATACTCTGGTTAGTCTATAAGAAATAATAGATAAATACTAATCATATAGATTTAATTACTTATTAAGCATTAACATTAACAATTATGAATATAATAACATGATGTGATCATAAAATAACATTATGAACTCAATCTATGTACTACGGTTATAATGCGATCACACAATTAGATCCATATAAGCATTTAACTAAAACTAAGTTACAACTAAAGCACATAATAAATCTTCTAAATACAGAAAACATAAATGACATACTACAACTAATAATTCAAATAATACATATAAATAATGATAACTATTATGGTGTGTGTGTGGGTTTTTAGTTGTTCCTTTGTCATCCTCCAACACCTCTATCTACACCATCGTCTTTGTGATGTTCTCCCTCCATCATGATCTAAGGGATGGATCTATCCTACATCCAAATCATGATAAAGAAGGTAGTTATCCCATAATATCATCATATAACCATAAAATATTGTTGTATAAACTAACATGATCATAATGTAAAGAATATATAAGTACAACTAACTCATAGTAGTTTAATTATGTAATCTAAGCAACATACAACTATCCCATACTAGAATATGACTTACAACTTAATTTAAATTTTAATTAATCAATTTTAATTTAAATAGTAATTACTCAATTTTACAAATTAATAAATTTAACATATCCAAACTAGTATGTATTAAATCCCAAATATAGTACTCTACTACTTTGTTTTCATGATTTGTATAAACAAGAATCATACAACTAAGGTAGTCGACATAGTTGTTATAATATACTATTTGAATTTATTGATGGTTTATGAATCACCATTTTACAATCCTAATATCTACTTTATAACTCATAGACATATACCTCTTATCTCAGTGTAAAAGAGAGTTTCAATATGCAGAGATTTTGTATATAGGTATTCATAAGTTATACTGACTTACTAATTTTATAGTTACATCCTCTAAATGTTTATGATAGGTGTGTGTGTGTGTGTGTGTGTGTGTGTGTGTGTGTGTGTGTGTGTGTGTGTGTGTGTGTGTGCGCGCGCGCGTGTGTGCGTGCATACGTGCGTGCGTGCGTGCGTGTGCACATGTGTGCGTGCGTGTGTGCGTGTGTGTGTGCGTGTGTGTGTGTGTGCGTGTGTGTGTGTGTGTGTGTGTGTGTGTGTGTGTGTTCATAATACAAAAAAAAATATAGATCATATAATAGATCCATAAAAATACAAAATTTGAATAAATTTCTATAATGATTTTGAGATGGTTAAAAGGACCCCTAAAATAACTATAGGTAGATTAATCAATTCTCACTATATGAAACTTATTACTAATTCATTTGTATGAATCAATGAATGCACATGCTACTAATATATTCTAAGATAACTCCCAGTTTCCATTCTTATGTTCATATTTAACACTCAACCATATAAATGTTCACCTTTATGTTAAATAATCCATACTCAATCATATATATAATAGAGTGTAAATTCATACATACTCAGAACATGATTAAATAAGTCTATAGTCTAACTAAGACCCAACGAAGGGTTCCAAATTATAATGCAAATAGAGTATATAACATCTAATCAATATACCTTGGTTTCCTTTAAATGGATTCAAATCCCTAATGACATTCATAAATATACCTCAAATAAAATTGACACTCATGGTATACAATAATTTTTTGTATGTATATATATACTTTGATATGCATATATATTTTAGGTCAATAAAGACTTATAAGGTATATGCACATAACCCTATATATACCTACATATGTTTATTTTAGACATATTCTAAATTTTATAAACCCAATTTCATTCTATTTTTTCACATGGCTTTCATACACAGTAATTAAATTTTCTTTACCAAAATTACATAGCCCTTCCATAGACCTAGGGTTTAGGTTTCAAAGTTTTATAGGATATAGATTTGGATATGTGGATGGTTGAACCATCCATAGGGCTAGTTATTTATCCATTTATATATTATAACAATTATAATCTACTTAAACCCTTTGTATGAAATCACACACATAAATACTTGTGTTTTAACATCTAAAAATTCTAATTCATTATCAACCTGGTTGAGCTTCCAAAAATTAGTTCTTGCCAATGAGAATTGATTCAATCTGCTTACTTTCCTTCTCGTTGTCCACCGTTCTCTCCCAAATCTCATCCCTCTCTTTCCTTTTTATTTATTTTCTTCTCAACCCACCTGTCACTTTCTCCTCCATGCCCTTTCTTGTCGTTAATTTCTCCTATTTTCCTCAGTCTAAAATAATGACTAGAACTATGCATGGCAAGATTATCTCAATAGAATAACAGTCTACCAACTCACATAATGACTTATTAAATTGAAATGATATGGTTAAGTTTGAGTTAAAACTAACCAAAAACCCTAAATAAATTGAATGTTTCATAGTTTAATCATTATTTTAATCCAAAAATCTGCATGGCCTTTTTAATTAACATGCCCTTGTATTAACTTTACAAAGACCACTTATATAATCATTGTTAATGATGTTGATAACCCAAGTATTTCAAAACAATGAAACCACAACTCATATACTAATGCCGATGTATTTGACCCATTAGTTAAGGTTAGATCATAGAATAACTTAGGTATTCATTAAACCATCTTAAGCAAGGATCAACATTATCATGACTTCAAATAGCAAAGTGACTAGTGTAAAGTTAATAACATGCTTTTGAATGTAATAAAAAATTAAATAACTATTATAACAATATCAAACACAATGATATTATAACTATGTATTTATTTGTCAATACCACTATATAAACTATCCCAAATGTATTTAACTATATTTTTATACACAAAGGCATTAAGCCGAAACAATGATATTTTTTGACTATCATAATAACTAGTTAATGTATTAAGACATTATAAAGATACTTTGGTTAGTATATAAGTAGTAGTATATAAATACAAATCATATATATTTAATTACTCATTAAATAATTAGCATTAACAATCATGAATAAAATAACATGACATGATCATAAAGTAGCATTATGCATTCAATCTATGTACTAAAACCATAATGCAATCACACAATTAGATCTACATAAACATTAAACTAAAATTAAGTCACAACTAAACCACATAATCAATCATCTAAATGAAAATAACATAAATGACATACTAAAACTAATAATTCAAATAATGCATATAAATAATGTTAACTATCATGGTATGCGCATGGGTTTCTAGTTGTTCTTATATCATCCCCCAACACCTCCATCTATGTCATCCTCTTCGATGATACTCTTCCTCTATCATAATTTAAGGGATGGATATATCCTACATCCAACTCACAACAAAGAAGGTATTTAGCCTGTAATATCATCATATAACCATAAAATATTTTTGTATAAACTAAAAACATGATCATAATGTAAAGAATATATAAGTATAGCTAGCTCATAATAGTTTAATTATGTAATCTAAGCAATATAAAATTGTCTCATAACAACATATGACTTACAACTTAATTTAAATAATAATTAATCAATTTAAAAATCATAATAATCCATAGATAATCAAGTAAATTAGCTTAGAGAGAAATCAAGATGTGAGTGAGGTGGATAGAATGAAAGTCAATGACTTAGAAGGGATCAAACAGATATGATAGGAAACCTTAAAGAAAGGTTTCTTAAGAAATTAGAGTGAGTTTGAAAAGTTTTGGATAAATGGGTATATCTTTTGTTAGGATACATGTGTCAGGTATTTAGACTATGAGTATGGCATGTGATAGCAAGATATCAATGATTGTTAGATCCAAACTAGTAGAGTGATGGGGAATAGATGATTTCCATACTTTGAGTTAGCAAGTTGATAAGATAACGATGAGTGCTAATCTCAAATCTGATAGAATGATAATAAGATGAATGTCAAGTTTGAAAATAGATAGAGTGACATGTACTATTAATATATTAGTACAAGTAGTGATGATAAGGGTTTTAGAATAGGGATGATCAGTATGGCATAAACTAGCAATATGTCAATAGTTGTTGGATTCAAACTAGCAAAGTGATAGAAAATCAAGGATTGTTAAATTCTGAGTTAATAAGATGAAAAGATGAGGATAGGTGTTAATCTCATATCTAGTAAGGTAGCAGGGTAACAAGAATATGGATGTCAAGTTTGAATACTAATAGGGTGATAGGTGCTAGTAATATATAAATAGTGATGGGATGGTTAGAGGTGATAACATAGTGGATAACATGCAGTAGAAAGGGACTAACTCTAGTAACTTAATTGACTTGATCGAGGTGATAGGATGGAGATGATGAAATAGTGTAAGTGTTTTGAGGGTAGATTTTAGTGATACGATCAAAAGAGTATGGTATTTAAGTGATGGTTTTTATGTGTGGGTGACTAGAAGGGTAATGATGAATGTAAGAAAGTACTCAGTTTATGAAAATTAAGGGAATGTAACAAGCACTAGATTTTTATAATGTTAAAACTAGTGTTTTTTAAAGTTTTTAGGTGGTTTTAGGATTTTTGGTTCATAAACAATATTAGTTTTGATAACACTCAAAAAATCACACACAAGCTATGTTAGGTTGTGGAGCTAAAAGCTTCAACCCTTTGCAAACTGAGGAACAGACGGTTGCTGAGTTCTACAGGAACCAGCATCGGCGGCAGGACCGACGTCGGCAGAGACCAGTGCAGAAGGCCACCGGCGACGGCAGGAAGTCGGCCGATGTCGGCAGAACCAGACAAGCAGGGACCGACGTCGGTCGCCTGTGTGTTCCAAAACTGCTCGTTTCATGGACAGTTAGTTAAGTGAACGAAGAGTTTGCATGTTGAGACCAGTTAGAGTCTTGGGCTGCGAGGACAATTGTCTAAATTAAGAGTCTAAGTTAGTGTTTGAGTTAGGGATCTATTTATAGACCCATTGGCATGTATTGTATAAGGCATGAGATAGAAAGGAAGAGTTCCTTCTAGTTGTAAGATCTATGAGTTGCAGGTTGTTGCAAGCTCATTGGGGATCTACATGTAAGTTTGGTCTTTGAATTGCAGGTTGCAGGTTCATGAGAGATCAGCTTGAAGTGCTATAGAGTGCTTGATGTACCGGCAGGGTTATTACTGACTGGTTGGTGAGGTGAACACCAATTTTGTGTGTGAGTTGGTTGTTGGGACCGTTTTTGTGTAGGAGAGTGTGTGTGAGAAGAATTACTGAACACTTGAGGTGTGGCGAATCTCTGTAAGGTGAAAGAGTGTGGCGGCTCTTTGTTGTATTCTTTTCTGTTAGTGTTAATACAAGATAGTGTATTGTCTCTCATATTCTGTGTTATTGGTGAATTCTAGTTACTTGTGTTTCTGGTTATTTCCGCATATTCAATTGCTTATATTTGGTAATCATACTGTGCTCTTTCTGAGGAGCAAGATCCCAACTAGTGGCATCAGAGCATGTTTGTTGTTCTAGATTCCTGACAAGTGGTATCAGAGCCTTGGTTGTAGGTTCTTTAAGCTTGATACCATCAATTGGTATCAGAGCTTTTGGTTGGGATACTAACAGATTGGTGTAGATCTGGGTAGTGTGTTTTTGATTACAGGTTACTCACAGGGTTTCTATTTGAGTGGGAGTTGAGCAATGACAGAAAGCAGTCAACTACGAATGGAAAAGTTCAATGGCAAGAACTACCAATTATGGAGGATGCAGATTGAGGACTATCTGTATCAGAAAGATTTGTACTTATCGTTGGGTGGGGTTGCTAGCAAACCCTTGGATATGAAAGATGAAGAATGGGAGGTTCTTGATCGAAAGGCTCTGGGATCTATTAGATTGAGTCTTGCATCATCTATGATTTCCAGCTTATCACAGTGTAAGACAATGGTGGAGTTGATGGAATCTTTGGCAAATTTATATGAAAAACCCTCAGCTTCGAATAAGGTATTTCTTATGAAGCGTTTATTTAATTTGCAAATGTTGGAAGGTGGATCCGTTCATAGCCATCTTAGTGATTTCCATGGTTTAGTAAACCAGTTAAGTTTAGTCAATCTTGTATTTGATGATGAAATAAGAGCTCTCTTAATCTTGTGTTCATTACCTGAAAGTTGGGAAGGTTTGGTAATGGCAGTTTCTAATACTGTGTCTCCTTCAAAAGTCCTAAAAGTGGATGATATTGTGAGTGTGATCTTGAACGATGAGATACGCAGGAAAAGCACAGGTGAATCATCTGGAGATGCTTTGAGTGTTGAAGGAAGAGGAAGGCCAAGAGAGAAGATAGAGCGTGGGAGATCAAGGTCGAAGACGGGCAAGAGATCCAAGTCCAGGTATGGCAGAATAACCTGCTGGAAATGTGGAAAGCAAGGGCACTTAAAGAGAGATTGTAGATCGGGTACAGATCATCATGAAGAACATGAAGAAGAAGCAGATGTTGTGGGTTACATTGCACAGGATGCTCTGGTATGTTCTTTGGATAAAGTAGAATCTTGGGTATTAGATTCTGGTGCCTCTTTTCATGCATCCCCACATAGAGAATTTTTTCATGAGTATGTCCAGGGAGATTTTGGAGAAATTTGTGTAGGGGATGGTAAGCCTTGTCAGATTGTTGGCAAAGGCAAAGTGAAGCTGAAACTGCAGACAGGTAACACATGGGTGTTAAAGGAGGTCATGCACGTCCCAGTTCTGAAGCGGAATCTGATTTCTGTCAGAAGTTTGGGTGAAGAGGGTTGCACAGTAACTCTCACAGCGGACTCTTGGAAGGTTACCAAGGGTACACTTGTTATATCTAGAGGTAAGAAAGTAGGTACGCTTTATCTATCTACTTGTTTTACTGATTCTTCTTCTGGGTTATCTACTTCAGCTGTAGATTCAGAGATGTGGCTTGATAGGCTTGGTCACATAGATAAGAAGGAGATGCTGGTTCTTGAGTCAAAGAGTATGCTTTCAGATTTGGAAGGCATGGATCGTGATTTCTGTATGCAGAAGAAGAAGGTGAGATTTCTTGAGGAATCCGATGTTAGTGACAAGAATAGGAAAGCCTTGGTTTTCAAGGAGAAAGTGACGGACAGAGTTCAGCACAAGATGCAGATGAATTCTGAGCAGAGCAAGGGTGATTTGGACAAGGGTTTGATCCAAAAGGAGCTCGCGGGAAAAAGTCAGGTCTCACAAGAAAAACACAGAGACCGACGTCGACAAGAAAATCGGCGTTGGTGTCCAGACAGGGACCGATGTCGGCTATGTGCAGCCCGACGTCGGTGACTCGGGGCAGACAGAGACCGGCGTCGGCCAGGGAAAACTGACGTCGACGGGGAGGCAGTCGCAGGGAACCGACATCGTTCAGCTGTAGACTGAGATGTGACCAGCATCGGTCACTGAGACGAATTTTGGGTGGACAGCACGCTGTCATGGAGTCTCAAGCGCCCATATGGAGGACTGAAGGTGTAAGTAAGTTCTTAAATTCATCATTTCCCTTCTTTACACTACTTGTTGCTCACTTATGGCATAGGACCAGGAAGTTATTGAAGAAGCAGAATAGGTAGATCCAAGAAACAGTGGGAGCTAGGCATGGATGAGGATGTGATTCCTTGGAGGAAAACCAAACAGGGGTTTTGGGTAGTGTTGCCAGCTGGAAGTAAGCACTGAGAGATGAATGGATGTTAAGGATGAAGAAGAGCGGAAATGGATACGTGAGATGGAAGATCAGGGTATTTGATCTTGTATTAGCTGCAGAGCAATGGAGGTTTATTCATTGTGTTTCTCTTTACCAGGTTGGATAGTATTAGCTACACTATCCTATTTTCTATATGATGTGCTTGTTGCAGGGTTACATATACAGGGATTGCTGAACTAAAGGTAAAGCTAGTTCAGGGGTTTGTCATGGAGAATCTGGGAGCAACAAGATTCTTTGGCAAGAGTGTGTTCTAGAGACATGGAAGGTCATGTGTTGACTTTGTTTCAGGATGATTGTGTGAAACCGGTTAGCATGCCGATGGTTAGACAGTTCATAGAACAGGTGTCTTGATTCACATAATGAGGTTGAGTGCATGGTATGTACTAAACCTGAGTTTTCCCAAACAGTGGGAGTTATCACAAGTTTGGAGTCAATCCGGGAAAGTAATACTGAAGGGCAGTTCAGTGGGACCAGCAGCAGGTGCACATGCTATGCAGGGTCAAGTTCTTTTTCTACATGGTTGTAGATGCGGATGTGGCAGGTAATTTGGATGACAGGTTTTGCACCACGGATTTTGTGGTGGTTGGTCTTCAAGGGTGATTTTGAAGATGGATACATAGCCAAGGAAACAAACTAGATGGTGTACAGGTATATGTACAGGTTGCAGCTGTTTATCTCTAAGTGGGAGATTGTTAGGTTGTGGAGCTAAAAGCTTCAACCCTTTGCAAACTGAGGAACAGACGATTGCTGAGTTCTACAGGAACCGGCGTCGGCGGCAGGACCGACGTTGGCAGAGACCAGTGCAGAAGGCCACCGGCGACGGCAGGAAGTCGGCCGACGTCGACAGAACCAGACAAGCAGGGACAGACATCGGTCGCCTGTGTGTTCCAGAACTGCTCGTTTCACAGACAGTTAGTTAAGTGAACGAAGAGTTTGCATGTTGAGACCAGTTAGAGTCTTGGGCTGCGAGGACAATTGTCTAAATTAAGAGTCTAAGTTAGTGTTTGAGTTAGGGATCTATTTATAGACCCATTGGCATGTATTGTATAAGGCATGAGATAGAAAGGAAGAGTTCCTTCTAGTTGTAAGATCTATGAGTTGTAGGTTGTTTCAAGCTCATTGGGGATCTACATGTAAGTTTGGTCTTTAAATTGCAGGTTGCAGGTTCATGAGAGATTAGCTTGAAGTGCTATAGAGTGCTTGATGTACCGGCAGGGTTATTACTGACTGGTTGGTGAGGTGAACACCAATTATGTGTGTGAGTTGGTTGTTGGGACCGTTTTTGTGTAGGAGAGTGTGTGTGAGAAGAATTACTGAACACTTGAGGTGTGGCGAATCTCTGTAAGGTGAAAGAGTGTGGCGGCTCTTTGTTGTATTCTTTTCTGTTAGTGTTAATACAAGATAGTGTATTGTCTCTCATATTCTGTGCTATTGGTGAATTCTAGTTACTTGTGTTTCTGGTTATTTCCGCATATTCAATTGCTTATATTTGGTAATCATACTGTGCTCTTTCTGAGGAGCAAGATCCCAACTAGTGGCATCAGAGCATGTTTGTTGTTCTAGATTCCTGACAAGCTACAAACCTAAATTTGTTAAATTGACACAAGAGTGTAACTCAATGACTGCACCATCTAATAACTTCATGGGTGAGGTTGTAGGATGGTGATCCATTTTAGAATCTTTCAAAACCTCTCAACCTTATTTACACATAACAATCTCTATGGGAGTTGATACTACCTCTGACAATAAGTTTCATTTTATAAACAAAGGTCCTATTGTAGGTTTATATAGGCTCACTAGGGGAGTCCTTGCTATACGCTAGGTATGATGGGGCCTAAATATATGTAGGATGTTGTCTAAACACTTTGGGTATTGGAGCTAAAATTTTCCTCAATCCACAAAACCCTTTATGTGGAATTTCACTTTAGTGCCTAACCACAGTTGTCTTGATATTTATATTATATTGAAACATAGAGTGTGGTCTAGTGTGTGGTGATTAAATCCACATCACTAAACCCTATAGACTAATGGAAAGCACATAGATGTCACTTACATGATTATGTTTTACTCTAGGGAAAAAAATAGGGAGGGTTTATTAGTGGTTTTTGGTTTGCCAAGAATTGATGCAAGGATGCAAGGAGGAGAACATACACCATTGTAGCCCTCAAATGACATATAGGTAAATAAAATTTCTTTAACTTAATTACTTTGGTGTGTTGACAATAAAAATAGACAAATGATAAAAAATAATGTTTTATCTAAGTCATAGACCAGTCGACCTACAAAACAAATGATTAGTAGTTTGATTAATTTAACCTTCAACCAATCACCCTATGAAGCACACTTTTAGTAGTTTGATAGGTAAAGTCAAGAGAGACAAAATTTCCATAAATTTTTCCCCTGTAAAAATCCAAATAAATGTTATTCCAATAATCTTTAATAAAAAAACTAAAAAATTATGGGTTTTGCACTATAAATTTTTAAATGAGGGGACAGAATGTGGGGGTCTCAGGGTGGCACCCCTAGCAAGGTCAAGGGGTAGCACCCCTTATGGGGTTAAGGGGAAGAATTCTTTGTAGGATCAAGGGGAAGTGCCCCTTGTGAGTTTCAAGGGTATCTATCTAAATCCAAGAATCATAAAAAAAGGAGAAAGAGAGAAATCAACATATAATGGAAAGATCGTACATCATCTTGCTCTTGAATCTCCCTTTCAAGACATCGTAATATTGACTAAAGACCAAATTGACAAAGTGAATGGCTAAAATTGGATATGGAATTAAAAATGTGCTCAAGACTATAATGATAATGGATACTTTGGATATGATCTTGATAGCATAAACACATTCCAAATCTAGATTCTAGCCCAAATGCTTGGGTCATCTTGCATTTATAGAGGTTTTGAAGGGGAAAATGGAGGGGGAAATTCCTCTCAAATTTCAAATGGAGGATGGCTCTAGAATGGATAAATTTATAGAGATTGGAATTATCTATACTTTCTTTGGAATTTATGTGATTAGAAAATTGAGGAAATATTTAGTATTTTTGATATTTGAAAAATATGAATATTTGGTGAATGGTTATTATGGGATTTAAGGAATTAATTAATTTAGAAAGTGAGAGAGATGACGTTAGCATGTAGAAATGGGACATAAAAGATAAATGGGAATAAATCAAATGGATTAATTAGGCAATATGGATAAAAGATTAGACAAAATTAGGTAATTAATTAGGCAAGCAAAATTACATGCATGCAATCCCATGGATCAAATGTGCTAGAATAAAATGGCAAGTGCATAGCATATCAAGTACCTTGTAAAGAATATAATCATGGATAAAGGCATGTATAAGTACATAGAAGCTCAAACATGATAATGAAAGATGATAATCAAACCATATAACCTATGAGTATCAAGATCAAAGAAGTAGATGCCCTAATGTCCACATGACATGACTAGAGGGAAGACCAAACATATAAAATAAGAATAGATCATATATCTATGTATGCTTGTATCATACTCAACTAGAATTATGACACACATGTGTATGTTAATGTAACTTATATTCCATCCATCAACATGGAACCAACACATAGATGCCAAGGAGCCAATAGAACATGTTTATGCTGAAAATATTTTTAGAGTTTTTGAATTTTTTTTATTTTTTTGATATTTGGTATCCTTAGGTTGGATCATTTGCATTGATGTAGTGATGACTGAGATAATCACCATATGTAATGAAACCTAGTTAGAAATAAGAAATATTGACTATAATGATCAAATGGTAATTGGATTTCTTCTTTTAGTTCTAACATTATAAATGATGTATCTATGGTAGTATCAAGTGTATCATATTCATATGTTGTGTAATCAGTATAATCAAGATCATACCAATCTATAATCTCATTGGGATCTTAATCATCAATGTAATAATTGTTATAGGAAAAATGTAACTTCTTAGGTTGTTCTTAAACATGTGATATACCATTTAGAGTAATTTTATATGAATAAATAACTGTGCCATGCTATGGTTGTGACCTTTTTGATATGCTAATATTTGTAGACATCCAATTCTAATCACAACTAGCTTTCAACCAGACTTCAGACTGATTCCTACCAACCATTATAAATTAAGCTTAGGAATCACTAAATATTCTAATTTCATCCATGCATCATTCATCAATGTGCATAATCATGTTGAGGCATCCCTATTTGGGGTACTAACCCATATGCAATAATAAACTCTCATAAATTCATCCCTAATCACCTTGTGACTTAACAACTGTCAATTTAGCCTATAGACCCATTAAGCAAGGCACTTGATCAAATATTGAAAGAGCTAAAATGCTAAACAAATTGAATTAATAAATTAAACAAGATTAAATTTTTAGTTGAATTATCCATTTGCAATTAATGAATATCTAAAAATGGAAATTCAAAAATTTAAAATATGAATTCTTTCATCATTGCCTTTATGAGTTGTCAAGATCTTCCAAAATATCTTAAAATATATAATTTGAGAGCCATGCCTAGTAATTGAAAATCACAATTACATGACAAATTTTAACTCAAATAAAGTTAGTCTTATCTCTCTTAAGGTTAGTTTGAACCCATTCCATTTTTAAAGTGAACCTTAACTCACCTTGGGTGAGAGTTAATTCCTAAGGTTATAAATACAAGGCCATTCCAATTGAATTCTAAGCTATTTAGATTCAAAGTTATTATTCACAAATATCTTCAACAATCTTGGATATTGTATAGTTATTATGCAAGGTTTACTTCATAAGCCTCACACAAGTAATGTTACCATGCTCAAATCTTAAGCCAAACAATTAAAAACCAAGGTGCCAATGAAAGGTAAAGCCAATAAAACTATATTGATGAATATTTATTGATATACAAGCCAATAAATCCATTTAACAAGACATTTAGAAGTTTCAAGGAAGGTAAAAGAAGGTGTTCTTTTATGTTTTCATATGCATGTTTGTTACTTATGCTTTCCTTAGTGTCTAGAGTAGAGGTGTTAGGATTTTAGTGTGGTTATTTGAGTTTTATTTCTTGGACTAACATAAAACTAACCTCACATCTACATATTTCTTGTCCACATATTGGCATGCTCGATGGGACCAAGAATCCCATATAACCAAGGAGATTGATATGATACTTTTAATTTTGCTAATGGATGCATAAAAATCTTCAAGTTTCAAATTTTAACTTTATTTTTTACATCTATTTCCTTTTAACAAGTTGTAGGTTATAGGGATTGACACCAATTTTTCATATCAAATCGATTAAGGGAATCAACCATGATCCTTATGTGAAAAATAGAGCATGATATAAAAATGGCTAACAATGGTTTTTATTGATTTTTTTTGCTTTCATTATGTGTTTAAATATCTGTATATTGTTTGTCTAACCCATTTTTTACAAGGTATGTGAGGTGTTTTTGTTTTTTAGGTTCATTTATTAACCATTTTTCCATCAAAACAAACATCATTTTTGCTTTTTATAGGAAATGATGATGATCTACTTAATTGACATCGATTATTATGTATTGACATCAATATCTATAGATCAATGTTGATCTCTATGGATTGGCAATGATTGGTTTTGAGACAAAAAATAGAAAATCTAAGAGCTAAATTTCAAATGATATTTTCTCACTTGATTTTGGGCTTCTAAGCAGGAAAAACCTCTAACAATTTACAATACCTGAGGTAGAAAAGGCAAAGTTTAAGCATGGTTAAAACTTACACACATCATATTTGGTGCTTAAAATAAACTTGGTTGTTTTCATCTCTTAGTTGTTTTTTGACATTTTTTTACAATTATCATCAAAAAATGCCAAGTGGCTCAAACTTAATTACATACTTCATTTTGGTGATTAAAATGAACTCTCACATAAGTTAAATAATTATAAGAGTTTGATTTTTATGTTTATTTGTTGAAGTGTTTATTTTATCAAGATGAGTGACATGTGTATGCTCTCCCTCCATCCCATTTAGGGAACTTGAGTGATAAAAAAACACTCACTCTTTGCATTTGTCATTTTGGTCCAAAAGTGTGGAAAGAAAGTCACTAAGTCTCTCCACAATATCTATATGATTTGGGTAACCCCAAAATGAACCTAAAGTCCTTCCACTTATATTTATTTTCATGCATTTTGTCTTGTGGGTAGGAGTTCATCACCTCTATATGAGTTCTTTAGGGAATCATTGACCTGAGAATTCATCTCCCAACATCATTTAAACCCCACTTCATGGTGGGTTATATAAATTGAAGGTGATCCATTGAAATTCTTTTTTTAAGTGGTTAAAACAAGCTCTATTAGTGGTACTCAGCCTTGAAAAATAAGAGCAACTCAAACATCACACTACACTGAGAAATTGATGGATGTAGTGGTTATGAAAAGGATAAGACCTTTTCAAAATAAGTCAGTTGATGTGGTTATAAATGATATGATTGTGCCCTAGTGTTTGCCACACATGTGGGACTATCTATAAATTAATGAAAATTAATAGTTTAGATAACCCCACTTATTTTGGACATACTGGTTGATGTAGGGCAAGTAGCCTAAAATTTAATGTCATTATACGAACTCTTGAGGGAAGAGGGGGCCTAAAAACCCTACTTTTCATGCACTTTTACTTTTTGGATTAACAAATTAAAATCCTCTCAAGATCAAGTATATAGATGCAATTTGATAGTATGATACAAATTTATTAGTTTTAGGATTTAGGACGTTACACTTAAGTGATTTTGTTATTTTATCCTTTTTACTTACATGGTCTTGAGTTGAAACTATTTTGTTTATCATAAAACATCAAAAAAGAGTCTTTTTGTACATCATTCCTTTATTTAACGAGGCATTATACCATCCATTTGACATCATACATTTGCCTTACTCTTTTTGTCAAGCTTGTTTGTGTGTGTCACTTATTTGAAAAGGGTGTCATTATGCTACCCATTTCAAGCCAAGTTTTTTGCCTTTGAGTCTTGAAACAAATCATTTTGTCATATACTTATATCAAAATAACATCATTATGCTGCTTGAATTATTTCTAATACTTATTGCCTTATGTCTAAAATTGTAATTTCAAAACCACATGTGCCTTTGGGAGCTATGCCTAATACCATCATGCCATTCACTTTTTTGTCTAGTTTGTTATCTATTTTGAAAAACCTAGTCTTCTAAGTTGAGTTATAAATTAATCTTGACAAGTTCAAATCCAAACATTGATTGGTTTGTATCTAGGCCTTGTGTAAATTTGGATTAGAACATTTATCTTTCACTTTTGGGTTATGTAACTTAGGTTAATTTCTTCATCAATTTAAAGATTATTTTTGTGCCTAAATTTGGGGAAATAGTCTATCTTTCAAATGCCTAATGTTTCATGTATTTTTATAAATAATCAAGTTTATGTTTAAATCTGAATGCCTAATTTGTGATAAAGTGTTTCAAATTTGTTAGATTAACTCTCTTGCCTTTTAGACCTTGTTTTGTTTAAAGTCTAAACTTTGTACCTTGTTCCCAAAAGACCTAGCAATGCCTGTTTTGAGCCTATATTTTTTGCCTTATTTTCTAAAATAACTAGAAACATTTATTTCTTTAGACCTAGATTAGACTTGTTTGAAACACTTTATACCTAAGTTTGGCATTCTGGTTTTTATTTCATCTACTTGACCCTTTTGTTTAAGACATTTGGTGTTAGATTATTTTCTACCAAGTTTTAGCACTAACTATTTTGGAGATACAAATCCATTCCTTAGACCAAGTTAGACTATGTTTTGACCATTTGTCCTTTGGACCTTGTTTTTTAGAGTTTGTAAATCTCTAAGACTTTTTATAAAACATTCAACATTGACTTGGATATGTATCATCACACTCGTAATAGATCCATGTATAATCTAGGTTATGATAATGTGATCACACAAGGTGACTTTGTTTAAGACCCCTATGGTGATGATGTTATTTGTGAAATGGATCCCTATCCTCCTTAAAATATTTAATCTAGAGAATAAAGCCAAGATCCTCAAGCACAATATTTGATGATGTCTTATATAGGATGATTAACGTACCAAGTTTTCTCTTTCAATGCTAATGGTACCTGATCCCATACCTATACCATTAACCCTCTTTTGATCTATGTGAGCGACTTAGCTCCATTGCATCCAAAAATTACTATCCCGGACCTCATCCTTTGGCTTGTGTGAGCAACCAAGCTTCACAATTCCATACCATTACTATTCTAGGACCACATCCTTTGGCTTGTGTGAGCAACCAAGCTTCACAATAACCTACCATTACCATTATAGGCCCATCCAAGTATGGTAGCTTGTTATCCTAATAAGGTTGTGCAATTATGACTAGACAAGTCATAGTTGCCATCCTAGATCGATAATCAGTCTTTGTTAAACCCATATTAGATTAGCCTATTTAAAAAGATATCATTACCTAACCATCAATCATCCTTCATCCATTTCTAACCCTCCCCCATTTTAGAAATCCTATGCCAATGTTCAAGCCATAACATAGCCAATCAATACCTCTCCAATAGATCTAATCATTTGAAGAGCAAGATATGTTCAAATCTAGTATTTTACAACTACTTATAAACCAAGGCCAAAAGAACCAATGAATACATTATTTTTTTTCAAAACACCTATTTATGATGAGTCAACCTATGATAAATTACATTTTGATAATATCCCCATTGTCGAGGAGTTTAACTCTGACAAGCTAGTCTTTGTTGAGTCACTTCTTAATGATTAAAACCACCTTTAGGAAAATCATTATATTAACCATTGTTTTATTTTTAAAGAGCCTCCTTTTGACAAACCAGTATCTATGGAGTTGACTCTTGACCTTTTCCCCCTCATTAAGGAGTTTCACTTTGATAAAATAGTCTCTATTGATCCCATTATGCCATCACTTGTCTAATACTAGACATTCAACAAGACATCATTATAGAGGCATCCACTCCAAATGAAGAATCAACATTGGATTTAGGTTCTATCCTTGAACCAACATCAGATTTAACATTAGAAGTAGAGTCAACATCAGTCTCAACATCAAATTTAGAGCCCCTTGGGTCAGATTCAACTTCACAATCAAAATACATTCATGGTTGTTATAACATTGGTTACACATGCCTTGCTGATCATTTTGAATATATTTGTGATCCTTCCATAGTTTTTGAATATTATTACTTCAATATAGACACACATTCTTCTAGTATCTTCTGTGATGATTATATTGTCTCTTTCCATTCCATTATCATTTTACAGGTCATTAACACCAGCCAACATGGCCATTATATTGACATTCCACCTCCCAAAAGTGTCGATTAGGACTGAGAGAATCATACATTGTTGAACTGCATCCATGGCAACATATCAGTTACAAAATATTAGGGGGACTCTGAACACATTCATGCAAAAGAGGAACAATCTCATAATGAAACTTTTTAGAGGCACTCAGGGGAAATCAAAGTCCAAACTCAACATCTTACAATGAAACCCTTTTGAAGGTGCTAGATGACAATCAAAGTCAAAGTTAGCATTACTTAGTAAAACCTTCTTGAAGGTGCTATGGAACAATTAGGACAACTTTATTTATGAAAAAATCTTCAAGGCATTAATAGTTGAGCATAATAGTTCTTCATTACTTGATGAAGACATTATCAAAAATAATATTAATACAACTTACAATCTATAGCATAATCAAATGGTAGCTACTCTTAGGTCCAAAAAACATAAAAAATTGGTAGTTCTATTGAGAGTATATTTAAAAGTCTTTGGACCTACCACAACTAAAATTATGTCAAATTTAGAATCATCAACATTATGTGTGCCTAAAAATCTCGATCTTCATTTATTGCCCAACCATTATACATTCCATTATCATCCACCTTTACATTTCCAAATTAGACCTATCATCCAACATTTATCTATATTTACCATACCTAATTGGACTTTTTATTTATAAAAGCTACAAATATATCTTATCTTGAAGTTTGGAAGAAACAAAATCAATGACCAATGAAGATCACAAAAAATTTCTTGGAGTCCATCTATGCAAAAGTTCTTGACAAAGTAGCTATTCAAAAGAGGTGTGGGCTATAAATTTACATGATTCATTATTCTAATTGTATCATATGCTAATCAATATGTGCATCTCCAGATCAACAAGAACAATAAAAGTATTTATCTTGCCAGAACTATTTACCTTGCCTTGCCATTTACCTTGCCATTTTCATTTGCCATTGGCCTTGTCATTATTTCATACCCTACCATTTACCTTGTCACTTTGGGGTAACCCTAGTACCACTATAGCCAATTGTCATAATATCATCTTCCTTGTGCTATATCCTATACCATTCTACCATGCCTTCACTTTTGACTAGAGTTATTTTTATTGGTTCTTTAGGCACCTTCAACAAGAGGATTCAAATCAAGTACTAGAATTTGATTTATTATTCTAGATAGAGGCTATATTTTGGATCAATATGCTATTGATTTGGTAGTTTCATTCTTCATTTATTATTTCATTTCATTCTGAGTGCTCCCGATTATAACCACCTTTGGGAAAATAAAAAACCCACTTTATGTTACTAATTATAACTGCTAATGAGTAAATTAGTATCATTTACCTATGCCATATTTAATAATTATAAATACTTATGGGTAAGTTAGAAAAAACACCTATATCTTTCCTTGAAGTCCCACCTTACCATTCTTATGTCATACTATGTCATTTGCCTACTTTGAGAACTTATTTCTACCTCTTCAGATTCCACCACTATGTAGGTAGAACTACCATGACTTGAGGTCATAATAAGACTGTGTAGGCAATGCTCAATTCATGTTTAGGTCAGCCCTATCAACCCCTTTCTAATGCTTTTTATATTTTATGAGTAACCTAAGCCATGCTATCTCCATTTTGAAAGTTGGACTATTTTATGTCTTGTAATTCTCAATCAAGTTGAGATACTTAGAAAATTCTAAAAACATTCAAAAATATTTACAAATATTAAACATTAGAAAAATATCTTCCCATCTAGTCGATAGATATATAGCCTCCAAATCTAAAAACACTTGTCATGTTTAAAGCTAGTCAGTTATCCTTGATCTACCCTACTAGGGTAAATCCATTCTTGTTTCTAATCTATTCCACCACCATTGGGGGTGTGACCTTCCCTTTTCATATATATTTGCTTAGGGGAACCACCTTTTTATCCTTCTATTGAGTTGTCATGCATAGGTATTGACTTAGTTGAGGATAGGATGCTTTCTATTGCTTTTACTTTCTAGCTTTCTATGTGTTTCTTTATTTAGTTATTTTTTTGTTTGTATTTTTTTTCTTTCGTTGTGGTGCCTGAATTAGTCTATATGTGTTCATTGGGTGATTCCTTGCAAATTATCTTTGAGTTTATCCATATTCATACATCAACATTGTCATCATGGTTTTTATCATAGGTGCATTATTTTAAATTTTTTATTGGAATGGGAGTCAATCTTTATGTATATTATGGCTAAGTTATCATAGTGTTTTCTATCATGATGCATACCATCATGTGCTATAGCAAAAATCATCTTGAAAAATCTTACAATCAATGGTGCCATAAAAACCTCTCCTGAATCACCTTAGCAAATCCTTCCACCCTCTTTGATCAAATCAACCCTTTAACCATTCTTGTTGTATTAATTCTAATAATGATGAGCATCTCTACATTGGAAAGTATAACCAAATCCTTCACACTGATCAATTATTCTTATTATATTTCTCATTCCATTTTTTCTCACTTTTGGGTGAGCTACATTAGATTTAGATCTATTTAGAATATGTAGGTAGCGCTTAGATACATGACATATCTCAGGTCAGCTCAACCACATTTGTTCTTCTAATCATCTCTTTCATCACTTTATGTATCCTCATGTTTCTGGTTATTTGTGGCTTCTTTAGTCATTAAACCATCACATCTACATTTGTGCCTACTCATCTTTAATATGTAAGATAGGTTATATCCTTGAGTTATGCTTGCCAATCTACCCTACTGGGGCATAACCAAAAAAATCATTATCTAATCTAAGTCATCTTAATGATTATAAATACTTGTGGGTAAATCATTATTTTAACTCATCTACCCCACTAGACCATGTTCTTATGCCACTGATTATAATTCTCTTTGGGAAAATTAGTGGCTCAACCTTTTTTATTGATTATATCCACCTTTGGGCAAATCAGTTTTTTTTAAATAAATGCATGCAAACATTTTTTTGATTGGATTAATCTCATCCATGGGTTAATTTCCTTCTTTTTCATACTTTTTGAGGGACTATTCATCAATCATATGTGTCAGCCACTCCCTCAATGGGGCATCATTATAGGCTTTCCAAATATTTTTTGGAGCTTCTTATTCAATCATTATCTTATTTCCTTCTTAATGGCCTTTTTCATTCTTTAAGAAGATGTTACTATTCTTATACCTTACAACACCTTCTAAAATAAGGGCAAACTATAGATATCTAATTCCAACCATAATTAGATTTCAATCAAATTTCAGACCAATTCCTACCACCCATTGCAAATTAAGTCTAAGAATCACTAAATGTCTCAACTTCATCTATGTATTATTCATCAATGCACAGAATTGTGTTGGTGCATCCCTATTTGGGGTACCAGATTGTATGCAATAATAACCTCTCATGAATTCATCTTTAATCATATTATGACTTAACAATTATCAATTTGACCTATGAACCCATTGAGGAACATGATCAAATATTGAAAGAGCTAAAATTCTAATCAAATTGAATTAACTAATTAAACAAGATTAAATGCTTAATTGAATTATCCATTTACAATTAATGTATAACTAAAAATGGAAATTCAAAAAATAAAAATATCAAGCCTTCCATCATTGCCTTTATGAGTTTTCAAGCTCTTCTAAACTATCTTAAAATATCTAATTTTATAGCCATTCTTAGTAATTGAAAATCATAATTACATGACAACTTTTAACTCAAGTAGAGTTAGCCTTAACTCACCTAAGGTTAGTTTGAACCCATTACATGTTTAAACTCAATTTTAACTCACCTTGGGTGAGATTTGATTCTTGAAGCTATAAATACAAGGCCATGCCTATTGAATTCTAAGATATTTTGGTGCAAAGTTATTATGCACAAATATCTTCAACAAGATTGTATATTATAGAGTTATTATGCAAGATTTACTCATAAGCCTCATGCAAGTAATTTTACCATGCTAAAATCTTAAGCCAAACAATAAATAACCAAGGTGTTAAAGAAAGGTGAAGCCAACAAAGCTCCATTGATGAAGATTTATTGATACACAAATTGAACAAGCCATTTAACAAGCTATTTAGAAGTTCCAAGGAAGGTAAAAGAAGGTGTTCTTTTATATTTTAGTTATGTTTTCATATGCATGCTTGTTAACTATGTTTTTTCTAGTATTTAGGCCAGAAGTGTTAGGATTTTAGTGTGTTTATTTATTAGACTAACACAATACTAACTTTCCCTCTACGTATTCCTTGTCCATAATATTTACTAAAAATAGTAAATTAAAAAAATTAAAAAATTCATATCAAAATTTGATGAACAAAAAGAGGTTTTTAGTATACCAATTTGAGAGAAAATACCTTCTATGAATTTTAAAATGGATCTATTTGGAGGAAAAAATGCACCAATCAAGGAAGAATCAACTTGTAAGTGCATGCACATGAAGCCCTTATTACCAAAGGAGGGTAAAAAGCTAGGGTAAAGTCTTAGATCTAAAAATCTATCACAACAAGATGAAACTTAGGAGGCTTGGAAGCCCTAGATAAGATTTTTTTTTGTATTCACATGAGTGGGATTAACCAAATGTTTAACCTTAACAATATATATTATGTAATCTAGGGTTAAATGAGATAGAGATAACCTAGGGTACAAATGTGGTAAACTATCTCTATATTAGGCCAATCAAATGTTAAACTCATATATAACATATGATGAATATATTAAACTAAGATAGGCTAAAAGTGGAAACTATAATAATGCTAGTTATAGAAATGACAAAGAAACAATGTACTTAGTTGGTTCTAATGATAACATAATTATAGATCTAAAATAGAACAAAAGTAGACTGGAAGATGATTTAGGAATAATCACCAAATTTTGGTTTGATTTCTTCTGGAGCCATGGATACTAGTGTCATCTTGGGATAGTTACATCAATGCTATTGTATAAACTAGACATATATGTCTTATAAAAAATACATGCTAGAAAAGGCTACAACCAATTGGATGCTTTTGGGTTTGTCTTTGCCTTTGCAATGGTGCATTTAAATCTAGGTCATGGATTATCATTCCTCATGAAATTATAAAACCTTAATTCTTCATCTTCATAGTGACCTTGCAAAAAATTAGTTAGCAGGCACATAATTTTAAGCGGACTCTAAAGACCCCTCTATCAATGAGTACTACCTACATAGCCAATACTCTGAAGAGGGCCTCAAACTAATGTATTTCTCCCCTATGTGTTGACTTGTGTGTGAATCATGTAATATGTGAAAAGTAAGTACAATAGTGACTTAGCTTATAACTTGGAAAATCATTCTCTTAGGTTGTTCCTTTAGTAATTCAGACCTATGTATATGTCTTTTCTATGAATTATATGAGAATAGGAAAAAAGAGAAAAACTTTTACTTTATTGAGTGCATGATTGAATGTTTTGATAAATTACCTTAGTTTGTACTAGGTATTTTATAGGTGTGGAATGAATGAGTGTTGATATTATATTGATACCAGTCCTATTTGAGAAATAAATTGCATTAAATCACTAAGGTTGACCATTAGGATATATTTCATTTAAAAATTAAATAATTTTAAGACACTGGACACTTACATCAGGGTAGGACACTAGCATCAATGCAGGGTTTTGGGACCAATGCTTATGTTTTAATAGTTAGAAAATATGTACATGTTCAAAACTTATAGGGGCATAAGATAAGTATATTTTAAGCAAGAAATAAGGTCTAGGTCATCAACATAAGATTGGTTAGACCAAGAGATAGGCTAAGAGGCATAAGATAGAGTAAATGCAAGACTTATGAAAATGGAAAATGTTTAGAACTAAGAGGGACAACCAAGGTCTGAGTTTTTCAAGTATACAAGAGTAAGGTGATATATAATCCATAAATATCATCTAAACCAACCCATTATATGTGTTATCATTTATACCAGATATTATTGTAAGTTTATTTGGGGTTACACAACCATCCTAAAACCTCTAGAAAAGATTTTTTACAAGAACATTGAGTTTGAATGTACCTAAAATGCTAGATGGCCTTCACATACTTGAATTAGATATTAGTCAAAACCCTAATTTTGGTATTTCTATACTAGAACAAAATGTTTCATGTCCATGTTGATTTATCTAGGTTAGTAGTTGGATCAATACTAGCACAAATAGGATAAGTATGCGTAGATCATCCAATTCATTTCATAAGTCATAAATTATTTATGACTAATAAAAATTATAATACAATAGAGTGATAGGATATATTAATGGTTTTTGCATTATATAAGTTTTGACACTATTTATAGGCTACTCCCTTTGAGTTTTTCACAAACCACCAAGCATTATGATATGCAATGATTAAACAAATGTTGGGAGGAAGGATATCAATATGGATAATGTTGTTTTAGAAAATTTATTTCAAATTTAAAGTGAATCTAGGAAAGGAGAATGTTTACCTAGACCATCTTAGTCCCTTTCACATAAGGGAATAAGTATAAGAATTGAAATATGAATCTCTAGATGCACATCTATTCAAAGTAAGTAAAATTCTAGATTAACTTTAAGAAATATAAAATTTTATACAATAGGTAACAATTCTTGAACATTATACAAACTATGATAAGAAATAACTTTTCACATGTGATTTTAATTTTATCACCATCAATGGATTTCTCTAAAATATGGGAAAAGATGATTCCATTTTCAGAGTGCCTTTGGAACATTAGAGACCACTAGAGGAAGCACATCAAGGGGTGTTGCAAGAAACTTTTTAGGTGACATAACTATGAAGAAGATATTATAGTTCAAGATTTTTGTGGTCTCAATTATTTTAGGATTCACAAAAAAGTTGTAAAATACTATGATATGTATCAATGCATGGGGAAATTGAATCAAAGAGACAAAAGACCATTGAATCCAGCTCTATATGCACAACCATTTGAATAGTGGGGGATTGACTTTATGAGACATATCAATCCTCAATATAAGTAGTCTCATGCAAGTTATATTATAATTGCAACATATTATTTTAAAAAATGGGTCAAGGCAATTATAACTTCAAGTTATAGTGCACAAGATGCTGTAAAATTCTTATATGAAAATATGATAACAAGGTTTGTGTGTCCACAAAAGTTAATAAGTGACAAAAGGGCACACTTTTTGAATAATACTACAAAATATTGACAAAATAATATATGATTTTACACCAAAAGAGTACATCTTATCATTCTCAGGAAAATAGTCAAGCATAATCATATAATAAGGTACTTGAGAAAATTCTCTTGAAAATATGTAATGTACAGTGAGATGACATGGAATATTGTATCCCATAAATTATATGGGGCACAATTCATTCTAAATAGTTTACAACATGGAGTTTTTCATGCCTATGTATTATCTAGTACCTTGCTTATGAGTTATAAGTACTACAAGGCTTTAGGACAAGGAGTCTTTGTCAAATAGCTTGATGGAGTGAATTTTCATGGAGTAAACACAAAGGATCAATAACTAAAATTAATAACTACACAAGTGAATTCAAAAAATATGACATAATCACAACCTACGAGTTAAAGAGTTCCACCTAATGAAGATGGTCTTACTCTATGAAAGTAGGTTCCATGTGCATTGAGTCAAACTGAGAATCATATGGAAGTGTTCATACATAATCCATAATTTGGTAGGGTGAGGCATCATAATATTGGAATATCTACAAGTAAAAATTCTCACTAGAAGAGTAAATGACAATGGGCTCAAATCTAACACACTTGAGCTCAAAAAAAGTAAATGCACAATTAAGTGATGTATAACATAAAGTATTTTAAGATTTTACCTTTTTTTTGTTTTTTCCATATGTTTGATAACATTGTAAGACACAACTAGGAGAGTATGATATAAATAAAAAATAAGAGATACAATGTTGATGGATAAGTGAAGTTTTCGGTACCAATATCAACAAAAATTTACAATGGGTTCATAATAGGAATCTAAGAAATCCTTTCACATCAAATAAATCTAGAAGTTAAATGCAAATGAAAAATAAGTAACAATGTAAATAGAGAAAACACTAATTGGTGGAAAAGAAAATAAAGGTGGATAATAAAGAGAACACAATAATTTCACATGAATTTAAAAAAAGGTAGATCTTATGAACAAGAAGTCAATGGCCAAAAGTGGAAAGCATTTAAAAACAAAACAATGACGCATCACAACATTATGCTATAAAATATAAAACCATAAAAATGGCCATGTGTAACTCATCAATGGATTTTAGTATTAAGGCACACATGAGATGGCATGAAAAGTATCTCAATGGATTTATCCAAGTCATTATTATTTTTGGCTATAAAACCAAGAACAGTGAAATAAAAATCACACTTTTATCAAATTATGAATTTTTCTTTTGTTGGCTAAGCAACATTTATTTATAAAAGTCCTTACACTATGTAAATCATCAATAATTTTCAAAATGAGAAGAGGAACAAAACATTCACCACATAAAATTCATGAACACCAAATTGTTATTTATTTGAATGACACATAGAAGGAAGAGATGGGGATTTAATTGTCATTGTGACAAACTAGATGGAATGATTTTAAACCATTTAAATTCATTGATGTGTCAAACATATAGTTGTTTTCCCAACCAAAATCAACCATACTTTCCCAAGGAACTATATCCCTTCCTCATCCATTATGAGGTTTACATTCTAAGTGACTATTCAGACTACCTACATTTGGATAGAATGATGAATTGATGATGAACCTCATAACTAGTTAAAATGATAGATCCATCTAGCTTTCACAAAATGTTATGATATACATCAATGCCATAACTAAAGTGCAAGATACAAGACTACCTACAAAGGAAAAATAACTCCAAGCCTAAAATACAACAAAATTTCCCTTCCATCCAAAGATTTAGGAATTCTATTGTCAGCCAAATATAGTAGTTCCCATTGTACAAGTCACTGATACACCTATAAGGTTTATATATTTTATTTTAATGCATTGATACTAGCAAACTAAAAAGGTGATAAATGAGAAACCTAGTGTGTAGTTGAAATTATGCATTTAATGGTGAGGCTAGGAGAAGTATTTAATTGACCTAAATTACTTACCTTAAAATTTAAAATGAATGCAAAGAATTTACTCACTTGGACAACTCAATCATTCAAGTGCCAATTTTTGGTATTCCTACTTTGTTTCACATAGGGGATCTCACCCAAGGGAAAAGTATCTTTTGATGTGGAATATTCATCTAATAATGAATTTCCAGACTTGGTATGTAAAAAATATGGACAACATTACCTAAAGGTTTAGAATTTATCTAGATAGATACTACAGTTTAGGTTATAATTGTAGCCTATCTATGTGTTCCCATAGATGTTATGGATTATTTTATTCCCATCAAAATAATAACCAAATTGTATAATGGATTGATGATAAGAATTCATGAGCTGTATAAGCCACTAATTCTTCCTCTCCCCTTATTCATTGATTAGTGAGTAAAAGTGGAAGTTATCTACTAAAATAGGTTGGTTGAGTAGAGCATTCAACCATTTTAGTTAGTACCACAAGAACCCATCTACCATAATCTCAACCTTAAACACAAGTACAGACACAACCAAAAATATCTACCTCAATATCATAGGAGACACCAATAAGGTGCAAGGCATTAGCTATGTATCAAACTCTCTAACCACCAAAGGGTACCCAAAGATCAGTGCCTTGATTCAATGGCCCTATAGTGTTGTCTATCATGACATATATTTATTTGGACCCACTAGGTGTCACATCAGATTAAGTTTATAAGTTATTGATTAAGGATATGAAGAATGAATGGTTCTATTGGAAGGAAATAAATACAAATCAAGAGTGTAAGTATTTTCCACATATCATTATTTTTAACCTCCCACCTTCTCTATAGTCAATTAATGTGGATGTAATTAAAAAGGAAGAAAAAACATGAAGAAGTGTATAAGCCCTATTTTTAGAATAAACATTCAAGTTTTAGAACAGAAGTACAAATAACCACTGCTACACAGGAACCAAGCATAGCAGAAGAGAAAACATAAGGGGTCAAATGAAATCTCATAGACCCAAAATTTCCATAAATGTTTGAGATCAATGAATAATAAATTGATGAAGTATAAATCCCATTCAAGACATCAGTTCAAAAATTGTACATGATAGGAGTTATGGGACCTCACCAATCAGTTGAAAATTGAATGGAAAAAATCATAGTGTTTAAGTCTACACCTAATAATATAAAATAAGAATATTTGATAAGCTAAATCCAATCCAAGGATAAAAATAAAAATAGGTTGGTTCTATTAGTATCGTATGCTAAGACAACCATGTCCAAACACTAGACTACATCATCTACATAATCCACTCCCAACTCATCCCCGCCTTCCATTAAAAAAACACCCCTCCATATTCCCCACCTACAATTAGACTAATTTCACCCCATCCCCACCCCAAAGTACAATGGACTCCTCCATGCCAAGCTATTGATGCATATTTGGATATAAGTGTGCAACAACATACAAAGGTCGATCAACCTTCCATCTAAGTCTACCCATATTAGTCACAACAATAGAGCCAAAAATAAGAGTAGCTAGCCACATAAACTATGAATACAAACATAGAGAAATATAAAGTGGTTGAGGACAAGTCCTAGAGTGAAAAGGAAGAACTAATCTAGCAATAGAAGGAGGCTAGTAAGGAAACAAAGAAGGATAATTCCTAAAAAAAAAAAGAGCAATAAAAGGACACAACATATCAAGAAACAAAAGAGGATAATGATAAAAGGATTGAGGATGTGTGAAATAAGGAAGAATATGAAAATGTATGTTGAAGAGTAAGTAGAAAAATCATAGCTGAATAGGATTTGAGGGATATTGGAGACAAAGCAAAGAAGCAGAAGGAAGAGTGAGACAAAAAAGATAAAGTAGAGGCATAAAATAATAATTAAGAATAAGAGGGGAAAAATAAAAAGGAAGAGTAGATTTAACAAGCTTGTATTACATATCCAACCTCAGGCTAATCTTAGGCAACATTAGGCTAAGATGAATGAGATCTAATGCAGATAAAGTGGGGCTTAGACACAAAATGAGTGGAAATGGATAATGCCTAGGCACAACATATGGTGAATTTTATGGATTTTGGGTAAGCAAAGGTGAACTTACATGAAAAAGTACCAATGCGCAAAGATGATTAAAAATGGTCCTAGTGGTTGGAAATCCAATTCCTAATCATTATGTGCACAACCTTCATGATACTTATGGTATTTTCTCACCAAACACCAACAACACATGTGGGTTCAATAATGTAGCTTACTTTAGTCATTAGGCCTCAATAGGTCACCCTAGATGTTGCACAAATTGATCTAGATAATAAAATTGAAGGTGCCACTAAATTTCACACATCCTTCATGAAAGTATACAACCATATCCAATAAGATAATCAAAAACTATAATAGGAGAATGATGAGCTAAAGGATCACCTCAAGAAGGCTAGGAAGATAATTAATGATTATTTCCCTATTCTAGTGGAGCTAGTCTTAAGTGACCAAGTGATGTCTGAGTCACCCTAGTTCATGAACCTCATCACTAAGATTGTACAATATTGGGAAGAAACACAACATATTGAGATGATAAGAGAAAAAGTGTGGATTTTATTATAGTGAAGGTGAGGCCATATTCAAATTTCTAAAGGAGTATGAGCAAGCCATGGCTGCAACTACCACACAAGAAAAATAAATTTCACAACATTTTCTCGATTGAAAGCTCATCTCAAGGATGCCTTGAAAGAAATAAATTATGACATGACCAAAGATGGAATATCAAATGAAATAATGTAAGGATAAACATCAATGACAAAATTGGATTTCACTCTTAAAAACTCATTATTATATGAAGATAATGTCACAATCTGATTAAGAACCTAGGAGTGAAAATATTATAATACACATTCACATGGGTCTAAACATAGTTATATGTGGATAAAATGGATCGAATCATGCATAATTTATTTAAAAAAATTTCAATCCACCAACCAATAATTTTAACTAAGAGCAAAGAGGATGTTTAAGGAATGATGCAAAGCCAAGCACATCTTCGAATGCTATTCAATATGTTAAGGGATGCACTACTAGATTAAACCAAATACAAACAAGATTTGGTCAATATCTTAAGTTCACTCTAGGATATTCAAAATGGGACAAAATTTATTGACCTTGATAATCTCATAAATAAATTGTGAGCAAAGAACATTCTTCAGCTACAATGAATCCATCCCATTCAACCAACGTAGAAGTAGGACTTGGGTGTACCATCTTCTAAAAAAAATCCTCTACAATATTATCAAAAATTTTACAACATACTCAGATAAAACCTAAAATTGAACAACTCCTATGATGCCACCTTCATGGTAAGGTATTACAATCCCCATAATTTTATTTAATTTTGTCTTTGAAAATAATTTTGTGTGCAAGGTTAGGAGGGTTGAGACCCCATAAAGGGTGGCTCTTAGTTATGCAAACCTATTGAAATATTATAAATGGAGATAGGTTGTTATGATACTTAATTGAAAACTTTAAAGGGTAGATATTTAGTGCTCATGAAGTGAAAATTGGTAAATGGAACTTCGAGCAAAACTACAACTAAAGGTTATTCATATCTTAGATGTAACAAAGCTTAGAGTAACTCCACCTATGGAAATAAATTAGGTTTCAAGGACATGTACTTTGTAAATATATTTTTTATTAATATGAGACAATGGTTTAACTCTAAAAATGTGTTAGTAGGAGGATGTGAAGTATATTTCATAGACATTTGTACATGGGATAGATGTACAATTCTGTATGTTTTGTATATCATAATTTCTCATATAAGACAATGTAACAAATGGAAGATTAAATGTTTATCTTGGAATGAATATAAGTGAAAATGAAAGGTCAAGAAGGAAAATAATCATGTTCTCTTTAAAGCCTATATATATCTTATAATGTGTAAAGGGATATGTTAGCCCTTTTGTTAGCCCTTTAAACTAGTTTTGAATTTAATATAAGTCTTTGATTTCTGAGTATTCAATCTCATCTTGTGTCCTAAGTATGTCTTATTTGAAAAATATTTTAGATAAGTATGACAATATATATGATATTAATTTTGTAATAAATTATGAAGAAAGTTATGTGTAATTCAACACACCTTCTCTTTTTTATGATGCATTTGAATAACTTAACATCTTACAAGTCCCATTATAACCCATAAGACTACTTTTTTCAACATGTATAAATGATAAATCCAGAGACTACTAATAACATATGGGATGCTCTATAATCAATACATAAGGGATGATATTATGTGATCTCATGTCCAGTAACATGGTTATAATACACACACACACACACACACACGGGGTTATCTCTAATCAATATGTAAGGCATGAAAAACACACACACACATGGGTCTATCTCTAATCAATATATAAGGTATGAACCACACACACACACACACACATATGTGGTTATATATAATCAATCTATAAGGGATGAAATTATGTGAACTCCTATCCACAATCATGGTTAGAATACACACACATCATTAGATATGACAATAAAGACTGACAATATATGTTTGAGAGAAGGTTATGAGTTATTCCATCTTCTATGACCCCATGAAAATTATGGTCCAACTCATTTCATGATATAGAGATGTTTTGACATGGAAAAAGTGTGAATTATGCCATCTAGCATGCCACATAGTAGTGAAGTGTTGGCAAGCAAGTGCTGATGTGTAATAATCCTGCACATATCTTTGGTGAAAATTGACATGAAAATAACAATGTGCAAGCTGAATGACACATGATAGGAATGTAATTTGTTGTGTAAAACTAAGGTAAGTATCAATCACTATAAGGTTTTGTGTGGTATCAAAGGTTTTAGATGAAATAAAATGGTATATAAGTTGTGAGCCTTATGGTAAAAATTTTGCAAGGCTACATAAGTTACAATTATTATGGAATGCTTCCATGAGAATGTATAGGTCGTTAGAAATATGAAGGAGGTGTGTAGTAATCATGGGAATGTATATATAAATGCACCAAGATACCATAACACTTATCATATTTTTTAAAGCATTAGATGAGATACGTAGAATGTTACAAGAAATTGTGCCATCATTACACATTACTTTTGGGTAGTGTACTTAATGTAAGATGATTAAAAGGTGAGGATCACAAGTTCAATAATATAGGTGAGAAGTCTTGTGCGATTATGAATAGCTATGAAATAGTTTGAGAGGTTGTATACAAATCATTCACCCTTTACTAAGAAATAATGGTCTCTATTACATTGGGGCTTAATTATAGGAACTAAACTTGAAGGTGATGAAGGGTACACCACTTGGACTGATCATCATAGTGGCTAACATCTACCACTTGAAACAATTTATGAGTGTCATGATAGGTGCATATATCTATCACTTCAATGATATAGTATTTATTTTTAGGATGCAAGTGCTCAAGATCCAATCAGAAGGATGTTGTGTCATTGTTGGTTGAAGGAGTGGAGGCAAATAAGGCTTTATAAGCTCCAAAAGAAAGATTGGGCATGTACCCTAAAAATGGGAAAATAAAAATAATTAATGCATTCTCACTAACTACATGAAGAATGGTGTAAGGAGCACAATATACATGCTTGATCTTCCAATATGGACCAACTCTAATTTTGAAGGTACAACTAGAATTATTTACCAACATGGATTTCATGATGTGTACTATATGAATTATGACACTCATAATTTTGGTATTATCAAGGTAGAATATGCTGAAATTTATAATGAAAATATTATGTGGCGTAAAAAATTATTTGCTTTGTGCACTTTATTTTCCTGTCTACATGACTCAAAGCCTAGTTTGCATTAGATGTATATAGGTTTAGTAGTTTGAAATTTAAGATATGTCTAGAATGGATTATGCCTCATATAATTGTGAAGAACATTGTTGTAAGAATTTTGGATGTAAAAAAATATTTTCATCCCAAGTGCAAGCATGTGTATAATTGTACATGTTAACAAGATTAACAAGTGTGATTTTGAAATTTTTTATCTCTCCATTTGTTTGTGGATGAAAATTTGCCAACCAATGTAATTGTGTACCCATCAAATCCCATAATGTTTGAAATAAATGAATTAAAAAGCAAGGATCACAATCATATACTATGAATCTTGGGATTCCAAAGTTAACATATACATGGCTAAACAAATTTTTCATAGTGTTAACTACTTCAATGTCCTTCTTACAATAAATTATGATAATCTTCTTCAAAAAAATATCCACTACAACAAATATTATATCATGTTGTTGATTTTTCATAGGAAATCCAATCATGAAATCTATATTGATGTATTCACATGGTTTGGATGGAACCAACAGAGTTGTGTAGAGTCTTAACTTCCTATTTGTGGGGTTTTAAATGCTACAAAGAATGCAAGAATTGATGTGGCACTCCATGCCCATGTGCGACTGAATGTATAAATCCATTGAATTTTTGGCTTAGTACACCTCCCAAATGGGTTCATGGTGAGTTGCATCATCAAACATAAAAAATGACCAAGCTTGTAAAGAAACTTGTTATATATGTAAAAATCCTAAACCTATTTACCAACTACAAGGTGATGTAGTAATCTGTTAAGTCATTGTCAAATGACTAGAGTGATACCCAATCTTTGAAGTTATGCATCGTATGTCTACCATTATGATTAAAACATGGATCAATTATTAATTAAGTAAATATGTTGCCTTATTTTCCTTTCCCTTCTTGTGCTTGATCACAATTTGAAATTGTTGTAGTTAATTCATCCACTTCATATGGCATAGATTATATGCTTTTATCTACATCGGTAAGAACTGAAGTGATTTATGATCAGAATTAATGATTGTCTCCTTACCAAGAATGTAGTGCTGCCATTTCTTGATTACTTGAAAAATTACATACAATTATTTCTCATAGGTGGAGTACCATCAAACCATGTCATTGAATTTCTCTGAATGGTGTGCGATGGTATGCCCATGCTACATGATTACTACACCAAGTGAAAATTTAGATGCATCAGTTTGAAGTTCACAGGAGTGTGTAATTTCAATAATTTCAAGAATATGTGCTATGTAGTGGAATTTATTAAGAGTATAAAAATCTATATAGGTGTTTATTTGAAGGTATATTTGGGGAGCATGATTTTGATAAAGAGGCCACACGATGTTCGTGAACCCAAGAAAAAACCTATGATAGAATTTGGAAAGTCTAAGAAAACTCCTTAATTCTATGGGATTTTGTATAGTAGTCCAATCTTGGATCACCTTAACCTTATCTATATCTACATATATACCATTGTGCTCAGTTATGTAGACTAGGTATTGTATGTTTGTGATTCTAAACGAACACTTGGATAAGTTGGATTGTAACTTATGTTTTCATAGATTGTCAAAGATGCAAGTGACATGCTCCAAGTGATGCTCTAAAATATTGTTAAAGAAAAGGATGTCATTTAAATAGATAATGGTTAAAGATTTGAGAAACAACTAAAGTTAATTATCCATCAAGCACATGAATGTGGCTAGGGAATTGGTCAAACCAAATAGCATGACCATAAATTCATATAATCCCTCCCATGTGGTGAATGTTGTCTTCTAAATGTAGTTAAGATATAATGGAACTTGGTGGTAACTTAATTTCAAGTCAGTCTTGGTGAAGTATTGAACACCTTGGAGCTAGTTCAAGGGTTCATCAAAGAGTAAAGGAGGATATTGATCTTTCATTATGATTTTATTCAATGTATAATAGTTTATGCAAAGGTTGAAAGTCCAATCTTTATTTGAAGTGAGGACTATCAAAATCCTACATGGAGAATAGCTAGTCTTGATATTACCTTAATCAAGGAGCTCTTGTTCTTGGTGTCAGACTCAATCATTCTCCCAAAGTGATATGTGGTACATTGGGATATATGGAAGAGGGGATCCAATAACAAAATCAATACATTGATTTATTATGCATTGTATCAGGATAACTTTAATATTTGTGAAGACTTCACCATATTTATTTATTACTTTATCTATTTTTATTTCTACAATGATGTTTATGAGGTACATGTTGTCAATGTTGTATTGCTTTTCTATGCAAGTGCCTTAGGATGCACCATGACTAGATCAAATTTTTTCATGTGCAAGATGAGTTTGTAACATTTTTGGCAAAGGCTAGTGTGACTTTGGCTAAACATGATGACTCAAAGAGGTTAAGTAACCAATCTTTGACATAAATAATCCATTTGTGGCTTTGACTGATATGTAGCTTCATAATTGAACAAGTAAAGTCTTTTTAGTAATATGTCATAAACCACCAGAGGTGTGATGTCATAAGTGACATTATCCTCCATTAGCTTACATTTTACTAGAAGGTACCTTATCATTGGACCTATATACACATAATATTTTCAAATTTTATCAAATGCTGATGTTTTACATCTTGTAAGAACCCATCGAGACTTAATCTCTCTAAGTGCATGCCCTAAGGGGTGCACCAAAAAATGGGTAGGCAAACCATTGCTGCTTCATAGGATTGTTATCCCTTATTTCCAATTATTACCAATCCAACTAGCTCCTAAAACTATTCCCTAATCTATTTCTCCTTCTTTGAACACTCCTCTATTATTTTACCACCTTCTATCCTTCTTTTCCTTACCTTAATCTCCTTTTGATAGTCTACCATACTAGGTTGATTGGGTCGACCCTATAATTTTCTTGGGTAAAATTCATTTAGGGTCTAGGTCATCCCTTAGCTGACCTAGTCCATGACCTATTGAATTTTTGTTCAAAATTGTACTAGTTCGACTTGGTTGACCCTATCGACTAAAACTTTCAGAAGGGCTTAGGGTTAAATTCACCTATATATACTAGATCATTTCATCATTATTTACCAATGAACAAAAGTTATTATTTGCTTCCACTTCTTTACAATATGCTCTTCCACCATTCTACTTGAGGAGTCTTAGCTTAGGGTTTTTACTTAAAGAATCTAGTTTTGTGGAGAAGTCTTGGATACTTTGGCCTTTCTTAGTGACCCTTATAAACCAAAATAACCTATTGTGAAGCCCTTTGGCCAAGAGAGATATTGAGTCTCAATGGATTCATCTTTTAGGTAAATAGTCTTTAACTTTGCTCCTCTC
Source organism: Torreya grandis (assembly GCA_037957365.1). Classification (NCBI taxonomy): domain Eukaryota; kingdom Viridiplantae; phylum Streptophyta; class Pinopsida; order Cupressales; family Taxaceae; genus Torreya; species Torreya grandis. The sequence continues at coordinate 505,210 of JARHVA010002115.1, forward strand.
TTTAGTAGATAGAAGTAGCATAAGTATTAGTTTCGGATAATATTACTCTTCTTCTTACATGCATTAGGGTCTTACTCATACATAGATTAATTGAGATTATCCTATGAATGTTTATTTGTTTAATAACCCCCATATTATGCCATAAGCTTTGGTGAGCACTAGATTATATATTTTTTTTTACTTGTTATTAGTTTAGTGAAAAATGAAAACATATGATATAGCTAGGGTTATTGTGTGATTGTGCTTGACTGGGGGCTTTGGAACCCTCCATAGCATTGTTTATTGTGGTAAGAGAACCCCTAATTGGGTCTAGCAGATCCCCATATTGGTCTTGTTCCTAATTTGGTAATGTATCCCCAATCATAAGTGTAAGTATAATCTATCTTATCTGAGTTAAGATTGATTTATAGACATGATGCATTTTTAATTGCATACATTTTGGTGAACTCAACGTGAATCTAACCCTTACAAGTTTTATTTCATATTTTTTAGTATTTTATCATTTTATTTATTTTTTTTATATTTTTGATACTGGATCAATAGTGTCAGTATAGTTTCTGACTTTTATGCACAGGTTTAACACATAATCACATCAGTATGACTCTATTCTATCTATGTAAGTTTTTCATTAGGTACAAGCTATTAGGTTAACTCTATCAACATAGTACACTTTTAGACTTCTAGATAGACTACTATGTTGATCGATTCAACACATTACACTTCTAGACCTTTAGAAAACATACTAGGTCGACACTTCTAGCATAGTATATTTTATAGGTTTCAACAAATAAGGAACTGTAGAACTAGGTCAACCCAGTTGGTAAAATTTGTAAGTATAAATTAGGGTACTTCAAAAATAATCTCATTTTCCTCTACATCCTCTAACCTACTAGGTTACTTTATCTCCATCTTTGTCATTTCTATTATTCATTATAATACTATTTTTCATAATTTGTAGTCTTTAAAACTACCCTTATACAACAAACTAGGTCCACTATATCGACCTAATTCTATATTCTATCTGGAAAACTAGGTTGACATTATCGATTTAGTTCTTTAATAAATCCTTGATTGAATAGTATAGTAATAACCCTGTCGACTCTATTTTATAATCTCTACATATCCTATCATCTGAACTGACACTATACTATGTTTTAAATTTAGAATTAACACTCATATGCTAGTAATTAGCTCACATTTTTGTTTTTAGTTGCTTGTATGCTTAAAATAGATCACATAATCTAATTAGGTGGTTTTTCAATATACCATTTAGTTTCACTATTTTTTATTTTCTTGCACACACTACAAATCAGATAATCTTAAAAATGCATTTAAACATTTATCTACCTAAGACCTACCTACTTGGATTTCATCACTAAGGGGAAGCTGACTTGGTTTTTTTTTCCAAGTATAAACATGTGGTTAATGGTATATATTATCAAAACACCCAATACCATTATCACTACAGTGTATGAAGTGAGTGGGTAGGCCCCAATACCAGCCAATACTATTTCCAACATAGATCCCTTTTAGCCTAAATATCCTAAAACATTCCATAGATTGTTTTCTAGTTCTTTGCTTATACCCAACTTATCACATATTAAAATCATACTCTAATAATCTAACATTCAAGATAACCACTTAGTGCATTTAATTTCTAAGTTGATTACTTTTTCTTTGCTCAATTATATGTTGTATTGTAAAAACTTACATTGGCCAGCATTGGTGTAAGGTTTTGTGATGTGTGACTCAATTAGATCATCCTCATTGACCTAATTGATTATGTGTTTATCTTCATTATTTACTTTCAAAATTACTTGCAATTTTTTATCTGTTTTAGTACATAGTTGTTATGCTTGACACAGTCTCTTACTGACTATCTATTTTCCCTGCTTGTCATACTCGATCAACCCTATCGACACAGTACTCTTTTCTATTTCTTAGGATACATAATTAGGTCGACTCTATATCTTTTTCTTCTTATTTATTTCCCAAGTTATGAAATTAGGTTGAACTTATCGACTCTTTATCCCTATTTTCTCAAATTTAAGCCCCTATTTTATGTACTAGGTTGACCTAGTCGACTTTGTTCTCTTATTACTTTCCCTATCTATCCAACTCAATTATTTTAAGTCCTCTTTCAATTTTTATTCTTTATCATTTTATTCATTTCTATCAAGTCATCATGAGGTCCCCTATCAAAATATTCTTGGAAAACTTGAATCCATTTAGATACTATATGAGATGTTTATTTCTCCTTCTCTTTTCCTCCCAAAAGAGCCTTTACTCTTGGGGCACCTCTTCCCCTCCTTCATCCATGTCTTGTAACATGGTGCAAATCACACCTCAAGATAAAGTTGATGGATCTGACCCTTTTTCTACCTATCAAGATGTTTATTATCTCCAAAACCTTCAAACTAATTTGAAAGTAATTGACACAAGTTCAATCAATAATCCCACTAATAAATCTTATACTAATAATCCCCCGTCCCCCTAATACCAATTTGGGGAGTACTCCTACAAACACCAACCCACCTATTGATACAACTCAACTAATTACACAAGTTATACAACAAATGAACATAATCAAAACTTATAACACCTCTCAAATGATACAAATTTAACATAATTTGATTAATATGGCTAATCAACCTCCAGCTATCCATCCTCAAGCAAATCCCACTTACATTCCTTGACCTCTTAGAGATGCCTCAGGTAATGTTATTCCTCAACCCATAGTGAATAACAAGATGCTTCAAACTATTCAAAATGAGCCTTTATCTCCCTTTATTATGTACATTGATATTGGTAACATATCTCCAAATATCAAATATAATGGGATTAAAGATCCCATCTCATTTCTCAATGTCTTTGGCAATCTTTAAAAAGAGTGGATTTAAACTAATACTTTCACCACAACTAAAGTCTTAGTCAAAACCTTTACTATCGATGTATTAGAGTGTTACAACCAACTTCATCAACATTTCATATGAAAACTTGAATATTTGGGTAATCATTTTTTTAAAGAGTTTAAACATAATGATCTTATTAAAAATTGTCGTAGCACTTCATCAATGCTAAGTAATCTCCCACTGAATCAGCTCATGACTTTATCAAAATATAGAAATCATTGGCCCATAAATCTCAACATAACATGACTAATGATAACTTGTTTAAACTCTTTATAACTACCTTAAATCCTTATCTTCAATATAAAGTTTGAACTTTTCCTCCCCAAAAACTTAATGAAGCTCTTGACCAAACTAAACATCAAGACTTTCTCATGAAGCAATTTGAACCTAATCTTAAACTTATTAAAGGATCTTTTCAAATATATACTAATACTATCAATGGAAATAATCCTCAAACCAAACTAGGAGTTAACACAACTAACATTCCTTCATATTCTCACACACCACTCACGATGCAGAAAATGAAATAATTTTTAACATCCTCTCAACCTTTCACCTATCTTAACAATCCTCCAAAGTGGTAATAACCTAATCAATTTTTTTGGTTCTATGATGACATTTGTCACTCCCATGAATCTTTTATAGGTCTCACTAAATTTTTTGTCTCCTAAATGCTTGGTGATTCATTTAATCATGAAGCGATGATCGACCTTTGTCATCAAGAGTAAACTACTACTTTTCAAAAATGATAGGTTTCCAAAGCTTCTACCTCAAATAACCAAAATCTTTTTCCATAACTAATAATCAACAAAATACCAAGGATGTTTGTGCTATCGATGATGACTATGACCAATATTATAATAAATCTCAATATGTTAGCACTGCTAAAGTCAATTATCATCGTAAGTCGGCCCACAAAGATCTTGTTACCAAACCTAGGAATCCTTCTTTAGAAGAACAACTTCTTGAAGATAATACAACTGCTAATATAACTTTGGCAGTTCCTGAGGAGCAAATTCATCCTTCCAAACCCCCAACCACTTCTATTCCTTCAAAATATACCTTACCTCCTAAACATCGTGCTCTTTCTTCTTCTAAATCTCATTGGAACTTTCTTAAAGAACTTAACTCCATGCCTTTCAAGATTCCACTTATGGATTTAGTTCATACTTACCCTTATCATCACAAGTTCCTTATGTATAAGAAATTGAAGATCCATATTCTATAGATGAAGAACCACCTTCTATTGAAATTAAAACTACCAATGTATATATCATTTAAACCATGTGTCCTTCTTCCAAGCCTTCTATTGAATTTCTTAAAGAGGACATGATCAATGATGAAATTATTTTTTGTGCTGATGATCCACCACTTTTTATTAAAATAACCATTAATACTACCCTTATCCATAAAGTTCTTGTTGATGAAGGCTATGGTATTAATGTGACATCATTGTGGCTTATCTAATAACTTGGTTATAACAAGGATCATCTGAAGAAAACCTTTCTCACTTGTCATGGATTTGATAAGACAAATCAAAAGCCACTTGGTTATATTTGGCTTCCTCTAACTATCAGATCTAAGACCATTCAAACTAAGCTTATGATCCTTAATTTACATTTATCTTATAATATACTCCTTGGTCACCTATGGACTCATAGAATGATGGTTATTACTTATTCTAGTAGCCAATGCATCAAATTCTTACATAATGGCAAATGGTATAAGCATAAGGCTGATCCCAACCCTGGGAGTATTCAAATTCTTAATGCCAAATCTCAATATCATATTCCTACCATTCCTAAGATTAATAGTGTTCCTTTACTTGAGTTCATCAACATCAATCTTGATTTACAAATCACTCTTGCTGATTTAGATGAGCCTAATGATTTTCAACATACTCGTAATATTACCAAGATACCTCCCTACATTTCATAGTGGATTCCTCTTTCTTTATTACCTCAAGAATATACTATTCCTCTTATTGTTGAGATCACTAATTTTCTCACTTCATGTAATGCTCAAAAGCCTTCTTTACCTGAACATACCTTCACTTGCAATGACTTTGGAGTGGCTTAATTATTTCAAGATCCTCTCATCATGTCTCCATGTACATTCGATAATATTAGGATTTCACCTTCTAAACCCCCCCTGAATCTTAAGCATGTACAATTTATCCAACATATGATGATAATTACGTAATGGACCAAGCTCAATCTCAAGACTTAAATGTCCAACATTATTAGAAAACCTTACCTAAAATTCATGATTTTAATCGAGATGTTCATACCATTTTTATAGATTATAAATTAAATCCCAAAGGTTATGTGCCTCCTGCCAATTCTCCACTTCTTGATACTCCTTGGGTAGTAGAGCAAATTATACCTTCTGAACCTCCAAAAATTATTGCATCTTATTTACCACCTATAGATCCCATCATTGCATTTTATCCTTCCCCTATTAACAAAAAAACACACCAATCTCTTTTTATCCATCTACTTCTCCTACTCCCAAGATTACACTATATTTCAAGGCCATCGATGTTTATTAGATATATTCTAAATATGATCATGATGGTAATCAAATTTTAGATCTCAAATCAGATGTTGAGTATTATGGTCCGCTTACCACTTTTCCTAGTTATGAAGCCATTATTTAAATACTTCATGCTTGAGAACCTCAACTTCCTCAACAACATCATAAACTTGGAAATTTTAAAACTAAATCCCCCTATTTCAACAACTTCATTGCTAGCATTGATCTTAAAACTAATCCAATTTATTCTTTACATAATGCACCCTACCATTTCCAAGATGTTAATGCTATGCTTATAAAAAAAACCACTCATATTGAATATGGTACTCCATTTTGCCCTCGACCAATTGTAATTTCTTGTGAACTACCACCTATCAAATGTGATAACTTCAATTTATTTTTTGATAAATATCATGAGATATTCACTTGGTCTTATGAGGACATGCTTGATATTGACCCTAGCATTATGATACATAAAATCATTAATTATCATGATGTGAATACTATGCATCTAAAATAAAGTAAAATTCCACCCAAGGTTTCCACTTTATGTCATAAGGAGATCATCAAATTACTCAGTGTTAAATTTATCAAACTAGTGGTCTATTCTGACTGGGTTTCTAACATAATTCTCATTCAAAAAAAGGTCACTATGGTCATTCACATTTATATTGATTTACAAAATCTTAATCTTGCTTCTCCTAAAGATAACTTCCCTTTACCTTAGATAGATGCCATCATGGATTCCACAATTGGTTATGAAATGTTATCTCTTATGGATGGATTCTTGAGCTACAACCAAATTCACATTGCCCCCAAAGACCAACATAAGACCACTTTCACCATGGAATGGGGCACCTATTGCTATGTTAAAATGCCCTTTGACCTCAAAAATTCTAGAGCCACTTACCAATGAGCAATGACACACATCTTTCATGATCTCATCCATATAATTTTTAAAATGTATGTGGATGAACTCATTGCTAAATTCTAGAGTCATAAGACTCATCTCTCTGGTCTTGCTATCATATTTGATCATCTTCTCAATATCAAGTCAAACTAAATCCTTACAAATGTGTCTTTGGTGTCACATCTAAAAAAATGTTAGGATTCCTAGTCTCCTTCTGTGGCATTCACATTAACCTAACTAAGATTAGTGCTATCATCAAAATGCCCATTCTTCATGCCATTAAAAACATTTTCACTTAGGCAAAATTAGGGTAATTAAATGATTCATCCCAAAATTCCTTACCACATACACTCCATCAATTCTATTTTTAAGAAAGGTAATGCTTTAGAATGGATATATCCCTATCAAATTTTTCACAATGGCTGACCCTTTATCCTATATAATTTTTCCTCACCAATATTAGTTGGGGAAATGTTTTCCCAACAAGATGATACTATAAGAGAGTATGCCATCTATTACATTAACATAGGTCTCATTGATTATGAGAAACATTATACCAAAGTTGAACGTGATTGCCTTATCATCTATTTCATAGCTAAAAATCTTTGACATTACATGCTTTACCAGACCATTTATGTCATCATTCATTTTGACCCCCTTCATCACTTTTTCTCTAAAGCATTTTTTCCTAGAGATATAATTGGCAAATGGATGGTCCTCCTTATGGAACTTGATCTTTGCATTGAAACTCAAAAATCTATCAAAGGATAAGTCATAGTTGATCAACTTGTTGCAATTTCTATGCCACCTACCAATAACCTTCAAGATAGTCTTTCATATGAAAATATTCTCTTTATTGAAGTCCTCAATAAATCTATTTTTGTCAAAAATTACTTTCATAACTTTATCATCTATTTTTAAGTAATCTTGATGAATCTATTATTCCCCTCGATACTACTAAATCAAAATTAGTTATAAAAAAATACCTAAAATTAATATCAAATTACATGAGGATAGACCCTTCACTTTTATGGTGTTAAATGCCTTCAAGGAGCTAGGGTAGGTTGCATTCTTACAAGTCCTCTTGGAAAAATCATCCTTTTAGATTTTTTCTTAACATTTGATGTCACCAACAATATGGCCAAATATAAATCTCTAATCTTAGGCATGAGAGTTGCTTTCAATTTAGACATCCAATACGTGCATGCTTTAGGTGATTCTTAGCTTATTTTTCACTAAATCAATGGTGATTACCAATGCAAAAGAGAGAATATCATTACTTATCATCAAATTTCAACCACTCTTAGTAAAGATTTCATTTCCTTCACTATTGATCCCATGCCTCAAGATCAAAATTCCATTACTAATTCCCTTGCTTCTTCAGCATCTATTTTTCATTCGCACCAAGTTTTTTCCAATCCCAATTTTCTTATACACATAAGAAAATTTCCATCTTCTACTCAACCACCAGATTCACTTATTTTCCACATCGAGGCTGGTACCATCTGACAAAGCTCATGGTATAAAGACATAATTCAATTCTTGGAACACAAAACTTATCCTTCTAAATTAGATTCTCATGAAGAAACTCATATTCATAAACAAGATTTCAAGTATGTATTTTGATATAATATCCTTTATTATTACAATGTTGAAGGTACCTTGATCTGTTGTGTTATACAAGATGAGGTCCCTCCTCTCCTTGAACAAGCACATGGGGGCATTTGCAGTGGCCACTATAGTGGACAAGTTACAGCCTACAAATGCCTACATATGGGTTACTTTTGGCCCACTTTTAAAAAGGATGCAATTGAATTCACTAAAAAGTGTACCCCTTACCAACTTCATGATGATCTAATTTATTCACCTCTAGCTCAGCTTCAAACTATCTAATATCCCTATCCATTATCCATGTGGGGATTAGATATCATAGGCAAATTACCTAGCTCTTAAGTTGAGCATGTTTTTATCATCACAACTATCAAATATTTTATCAAATGGGTTAAAGTTATGCCCCTTATTAATTTCATTGGTAACACCATCTCCAAATTCATTTTTAAACAAATCATTTACCATTTTGGTGTTCCCCATACTATCATTTTTGAAAATGGTGGTAATTTCAAAAATAAGGATGTCAAATAGATTTGTGATAAATTTAAGATCAATCACAAATTTTCCACATCCTATCATCTAAAATATAATGGTTAAGCTGAGGTCACAAAACAAAATTTTTAACAAAATCCTCTAAAAGATAATTCATAAAACCCACATGGATTGGCACCTTCATCTCTATCCTTCTCTATGGGCCTATCGAACTAGCAACATACTACCACTAGGGTAACACCATTCTCTTTATTTTATGGTTTTGAGTCAGTTCTTCCATTAGAATTTGAGTTTCCATCTCTTTGTATATCTCTTTATGGCATCATTTTAGATGAGGAATTAAGTTAAGCTCACCTTCCTTCCCTTGATTTCTTTGATGAATGCCATCTTTTTGCTTTGAAACACAACTACCATATAAGGTTCATATTGCCAAATAACATAACAAACATGTTAAAATTTGCACATTTAATGTTGGTTATCTTGTCCTTAAATTATATTATATGTTAAGCATAAGATATACTAAGAGGGGGGGATGAATCAGTATATCAAATATCTTTCACTTAATCAAATTTTATCTTAAGCATACATTCAAGATATGTAATAAAAAATGAAATAGTAAACATCACACAAAAGAGAGAGAGACACCATATTTTAATGTGAAAACCCAATGTGGAAAAAAGCACGGAGAACAATCTCAAGTATAATAATGAGTACCAATTAGTAGGAACACTAACCCCTTTGCCGAGTACCAACACAGTAACTCTTTGTGAGCACACACTCATAGGAGCAGCAACCCCTCTTATAAATAAATCACCACTATTTCTCAATATTGATTTTTCAATAAAAGATAACACATTACAACATCTCTTTCTTTTCTCTTCTAATCTAGATATAGCAATTACAAATCATACTCTTTCTTTTCTCTCCTCTTTTCTAAAGATAAAACAAATACTAAACCATTCAATCTTACATTTCACAAATGGCTTCTCAAGCCTTTATTTATATCTTTTCAAATGACCTTTGGCCTTCACCCTTTGTGACCTTTCAATCCTCATGGAAAATGGATCCAAACTTGCATGACCCTTTGAATCCTTGCATCTGAAAAGTCATAAGGTGACCCTTCATTAGGAAATTAGTCCTTTCCTCTTTTGTCTTTATCTTGGTGACTTTTGGAATTCCCCAAAATGACTCTTCATGGGAAAATGCATCCCATCCCTCTTTTGTCTTTACCCCATGACTCTTTGACTTCTCCATGGGCTCTCATTTGACTTTTATGCAACCAAAAATATATTCATTAATATTAAACAAATATCAATACACTTTAGCCAAAATATGAATATTAAAAATATCATTAAATGTTATGGGGCCTTTATAACCAATAATGCTAAACCTTTGACATCAATGAAAATATTTCCAACATTATACTCATGATAAAGAAGGTAAATACACCTAAAAATGGTGGGTCCCCTATTTAGTCAAAGACATTCTTGGTCTAAATACCTATTGCCTTCAAACTAATGAAGGCCATATTTTCAAAGAGCCCACCAACTCACAATTCCTCAAAAAGTTAATTTATTAATTATTCCCTTCTTATCATTCTTGTTATATGCTCTCTATCTAACACTTTTTATAGTTTAATTACATGGGTCTCTCCCTTTGCAATAATTATTTCTTTTTACAAATCTTAGTCCTTCCTTTTTGGTCTTTTGGTTTCCCATTTTTCTCATGAGTTACATTATAAAACCATAAATATAACTCAATCTTCCTCATGATGTACCATAGTTTCTTTATTTTTCTTACTTTTTACACACTTTTTTTTCACCCCCTTGGGTTTCTCTTTTGTGAGTTGCAGTGTAAGACCATGGATAGGACCGAGCCTTCCTCATAAATACCATCTTTTTCTTATCTTATTTAATTTTTTAGTACTTTTTGGCACCCTAAGGGTTCTTATTTTGTGAGTTGAAATATAATACCATGGATAGAACCTGGCCTTACTCATAAAATCACCATCTTTTCATTCCCTTTCTAGAATATATTTAGCAATGGTTATGATTTCTTGATCTTTGTTCTCAGCTTTAGTTTTTACTTATTTTGATAGATGGAATTTGCATAATAATCTTTGTTAGCATGTTTTCCTCCATTTCCCTCATTCTTATGATAAGGAATCACACTTTACTATCATTATATCCATTTTTCAGCCTCTATCACATTTTTTTGATTTAGAGTAATTCAAATTATTCTATGTCATTCCTCTTGATTTCCTTTTTTTCACTCTTTATTGAATAAAATAAGGTCAAAGTCAAGATAACATTTTTATTTCACCTATATTTATGAGACTCTTAGACACCATGTTCTCTGATGTTCTCTCTCTTAGCAACCAAGTTTAAAGTATTCAAATGAAAGTCATCTTTAGCACCCATGTTTGGTTTTCCAAATTCGTATGGAGGAATATAAAAATCCATCAAGAAAGTTAAAATCCAAATCATTTTAAATAAAAGGCAATGATATACAAAAAGGCAACATATAAATCTTAAAAGTCAAAATCACACCAAAAGACATTATTCCAAGCACTCTCCTATATCTAATCAAAGCTCAAACTCCAAAGTTTGCCTCATAATAGAGTCAAGGTCCATTAGGGTGTAGTAGGTCAATAGATTAGAATAGGAGAATTCAACAAACTATATGGTGCTACCTACTTTCTCACCAAATACCCAATCTTCATAGTAGATTGACGATTCTATAAGAAGTTCTGAAGAATAGGTAACATGTCATGGGAAGGTATGTCCATTTTAATTTTTATACATATAGCCTTCATGGGATGATCTACATACTTCATTTGTTGACCTACGACTTGTGTGGCTAAGAGAAGTTCTTTAGAGTCCTTAAGGTTGAAAGTCCTCTTGTTTTAACAAACCTAATTTGAGTGTCTTGACTTTGATAAAGAGTTCTCTACTTGGTTTTTCCTTCATTCTCCCCTCCACCCATTTCATTTCCCTCTTTGATATTTAAGTTGTGATTCTAAATATATTTTCCCTTCTTCTATATTCCCTCTTCTTCACATCTTTAAAACATTCTAGCACTACTTTGTTTCAATTTATCTATCCTTAAAACCAAACAATGTGCTTGAGCAACTATGGCTTACTTTCTTTCTACCATAAATTTATATTTTTAGATATATTTTACCTTATTTTGCCATTTGTCATTATTGTACTACCCTTTTTTGAAGACACCTAAGTCCATTTCTACTTTCATGTACTTTTTTCATTGTTGAGTGAGGTTGGCTTGTTACTTCTCACTCACCAATGTTGTTTTCCCTTTTATGCACCATTTTCCATTAATGATTGAGTAAAGATTGTTTCTTTTCACTCATCAATGTTGTTTTACTATTTTTTTCTTTCCCATCTTTGTTTAATTAAGGATTGTTACTGCTTTTTACATTGATGTTTGATTACCATATTTTTTGACATGTATTTTTGATTTGACTTGGTGAGTTTGTCTTTTTTACTTAAGGTTTACTTGTTTGAGTTTTTTGGTCTTTAATAGCCTTGGATTTTTGGTTGCCTGATTTAATCTAAAATTTGACTTGGTCATTTCGTCTAACATAGCACTTGTCATCTCAGCTTGCCAAATTTCTAAGTACATCCCATCCACATAGCACCAATTATTTGAATTTCATTTATTTGTTTATTTTTGCTCTTTAGCTTTGTATTCTTGGGTTTGTTGAAAGTAGTGTCTATGGTCTCCACAATCAAAACTAAAAACACAACAGATAACCATCCAAAGATAAAGATAAGTCAAGGCATGCATCACATTTAATGTTTAAGTTAATTCCTTTTTAGTCATTTACTTTCAATTACTTTTTCTTTAAAATATTGTAACTTCTTTTAGCCTCAATGTTGTGTGTTACTATGTTCTTTCTCGAAGCACCATCCCCTATTGCACCTGAGTGACACATGATGAGCTTCAAGTGGGGAATATATATACACAATATTTTTAACTTTTATTAAATAATGATGCTTTTCATCTTGCTAAAACCCATTGAGACTCAATCTCTATGAGTGCACACCTTAAGGGGTGTACTGGGAAAGGGGGGGTAGACCATTGGTGCTTCATAAGATTGTTTCCCCTTATTTCCATGTATTACTAATCCAAAAAGATCCTAAAACCATTCTTTAAGCTATTACTCCTCCTTTGCACACTCTTATAGTCTTTTACCACCTTCTATCCTTCTTTTCCTCACCTTAGTCCCTTTTTGATAGTTTATTGTACTAGGTCGACTCAGTCGACCCTGTACTATTTTAGATAAAATTCATTTAGGATCTAGGTCAGCTCTTGGCTGACCTAGTGATTTTTTGTCTATAATTATACTAGGTCAACTAGGTCAACCCTATTAGTTGAAACTTTTATAAGGGCTTAGGGTTAAATCTATCTATATATACAAGATCATTTCATCATTATTTACCAATAATCAAAAGTTATTTGCTTGCACTTATTTACAATATTCTCTTCCACCATTATACTTGAAGAGTCTTAGCTTAGGGTTTCTACTTGAATAATCTAGTCTTGTACAGAAGTCTTGGATGATTTGGCATTTATTAATGATATTTACAAACCATAATAACCTCTTGTGAAGCCCCTTTGGCCAAGGGAGAGATTGAGTTTTGACGAGTTCGTCTTTCACCTAACTATTCTCTAAATTTGTTCCTCTCTTTAGTAGATAGAAGTATCATAAGTATTGGCATTGAATAATATTACTCTTCTTCTTCCATGCATTAAGGTCTTACTCATACATAGCTTAATTGAGATTCTCTTATCATGTTTGTTTGTTTACTAACCCCCATATTGTGTCACAAGCTTTGGTGAGCACTAGATTATATTTATTTGTTTTACTTGTTATTAATTTAGTGAAATATGAAAACATAGGACCTGGATAGGGTTATTTCATGATTGTGCTTGAATGGAGGCTTTGGAACCCTCCATAACATTGTTTATTGTGGTAATATATCCCTTAATTTGGTCTAGATGATCTCCATATTGGTCACGTTCTCAATTATCTAATGTATCCACAATTGGAAGTGTAAGTATGATTTATCTTCTCTGAGTTAGGATTGATTTGTAGACATGATGCATTTTTGATTGCATACAAGACCTATATATCTTTTCCAAAGTGGAGCATCTAATCAAGTAGGGGCTATAATTTACAATAGTGAGAAGTGTGAGACATTAGATCGTGTCTTGAAACATAATGTTCTTATAATTCCCATTATTGATTATGACATGGAGAGGTTGCCATTTGACCCAAAAATTCATGTGAAATAAACACTGACATTCCTTCAAAGCTTCTTGTGTCATGTTGTTAGTGCTCAAATAATAAATTTCTAGGTTAGTGTTGTTTATGGCTATAGTGTGACCAAAAGTAGATTTTGTAAGAAAATATTATGGAGACCAACATTCAGAATCATCATGGGTGCATGAGGTATGATTTTGAAACCAATTTTCACCTGGATTATTCTTTACTTTGTATGAGTTGGAAGGTGCAATATCATTTGAATTTTATGTGGCATTCTTAGGTTTTTTCTCTTTGCAAGAAGTATTATGATTTTATGTAGGACATTGAGGTGGGGAGTTTTTCATAAGTTGGCTCTTATGCACACCATTGGATGAAGAGATAAGACATTGCTTCATCTTATATTTGGATTTGATCTTGGTAACATTGTGGTAAGCTTTCTCTAGAGAGTCAAAAGTCAATAATTTCATCTTGTCACATATATGAGGTGAAAGTCCACTAATGTAATTTATCACATTATATTGTTTAGTCGAGTTATCACACAAGAATGCAATGTAATTATGGTCAACTTATTAATGTAGTTAACCATTGGCTACCTTTTGTGCTAAAGAAATTATTAGAATATGATCTATTCATAATCAAAAGTGATAGAGAAGAAAGTGCTCCTCCTTTAGTATGTAGACAAAAGTCTTCCAAGACTCAATTGGAGCACAATCTTATGCACACTTCATGTTGAAATTTTCCTAATATAAAACCATTGAAATGGAAATAATTAGCATATTGAAGGTGATATTATCATCATTGGTGAATTGATTGACTGAGAAGTATGCCTTGATCTATCAAATCCAAGTATTCAATATTGTGGCATTACTTTTTTACTTTGAAAATGGGAATATAGAGATTGAATTTCAATTTAAGTGGGGTCTTTTGTTGAAATTGCTGTTGAGACTCATGTGAAAAGGGAGATGTGTATGTATAGTTAAGCTAAACCTTAAACTCAAAAAAATTGGCTAAATATTTTAGTGTATAGTACATATAGGGTAG